>CM059289.1:2985000-3000000 GCA_030340665.1 Neosalanx taihuensis | reverse complement strand
CAGTGTGGGAGGGGGTAAGGTTCTAACAGTGGTTTTAAAGAGCCACGGGATGTTTTTTCGGCCCCTGGCTGCTCCTCTTTGGCCCTGAACCAGGCTCTTAGGGGGCACGGAAGAGCACACACATGCATACACACTCTCCACACACACACACATATGCATACACACTCTCCACACACACACACATATGCATACACACTCTCCACACACACACACACACACATGGACTTGTGCAAGTTGGACGCACAAGGCACGGCTTCTCTCCACTGGCATGCCCTCTCGACGCTCAGTAAAGCAAAAGGTCTGGTTCTTTTGTTCTACTTTGTTTTTACGGCAACAGCCCCACTATGTATGTTAGGATTCTGAAGACCAGCTTAGACCCCTCCAGCTTCCCTGGGGTCCCTGGACAGATTCTCTAAATATCTTTCCGGTTGCTTTGTCCGGAGCATTTGAGTGTACATTGTGTGGGGATGGAGCTATTGTCTGGAGAAGCCGTGGCATTGTGCGCACCTAATCTTTCTTGTTGGAGTTTAATTGTACGATCAGGTGGTGTGTATTCGCCCCTGCAACCTCCCTGCTGCTCGGGGAGGGGCTCGAACCAGGGGACAATGTGGCCGGTGTCCGTGGATGTTAGTCATGCTGGACGTAGCCCACCATGGCATCCCAGACTCTCTCTTTGTTCGTCCCCTCTAGGCTTTGTTACGGAACCCTCCGGAACAATGAGCAGATGCGCGTCGCTCATCATGGATGAACTCCTCCGGGGTGCGTCACATGCTGCTCTGCACCTCTCGTCCTGAATGGGTGGCTGCCAGAGCTGAGGTTGCGACACCACCGGGGGAGAACACACACACAGTGAACCCTCGCTGAATCACGGTTCACTTTTCACGGTTTCGCTACTTCACGGATTCGCATCGTTCATTGTGTTCTGCATTCTGATTGGCTAAACAGTCTTTCAAACACAAACCTGTGCATCAATAAAATTGTGGTTTACAGTATACAGTACTTTTATTTGTTAATCAAATGCTTGGGCCTGTAAAAAGGGTTTGTTCTTTGGTTTTAATGTATAATAAAGTATTTAATTGTTTAATAATTGTAAAAAAGGTTTTCTACTTCACGGATTTCGCTTATCACGGGATCTTTTTGGAACGTAACACCCGTGAAAAACGAGGGTTCACTGTACTTACGAACACATTGACACACACACACACACACACACACACACACATAGCTGCAGTGCTTCTACGTGCTGGCGTGGGTAGTCTTCCACTCCACCCCTGAGTGTCTTCGTGTGTGCGTACATGTGTACGTCTGTTTGTGTTCGTTTGAGTCCAGGGGTTTATGAGGCTGTTTGTGCTGCTTCGTGAGTCTTACCCCAGACCTCAAACTGTCTTCACTGTTAATTGTTGGTGGAGCAGTGAACCTGTGGTAGACCACAGATGCCAGGCTGCGGAGGAGGGAGGCCTGGCAGTGGCAGCAAGGGCTGCAGGGGCAGAACCAGGCCTCTCCTCAGATGAAGTACCATGGTTCCAGCATGAGAACGCTGACTGCTGGGAAGAAATGTTGTTGACAGTTCCGACCTGTCTGTTTCAAGTATCTTGGTTTAAGAGGAAAAGACTAGACACGTAGGCTGAGACGGACGCATGTACGTCCAGGGTGCTTTCTGTATGTGATGTATTGGTTCTGCATCGAAGCCTCTTCTTCTATGGAAATGACATGGTCCATTACCCAGAATTCTTAGGGTCAGTCTAAACTGCTCAACCCATCACATTTTTACGTAGGCAAATCACCTCTTGTGTTTAGTTACAGGCTCCAGGTGGTGTGTGGATGCATGCAAACCCTAATCTGGTCACCGATCTGCCCTTGATCTCAGAGAGAGGGGGTGAGAGAGAAACACAGACACAGAGAGAGAGAGAAAGAGAGAGAGAAAGAAAGTAGGTGAGAGAAAGACAGAAAGACAGAGAGAGAGAGAACAAAAGCAAGACATAGAGAAAGAGAGAGAGAGAGGTTGAGAGGGAAAGAAAGAAAGTCAGAGAGAAAGAAAAAGACAGTGAGAGGGGGAGAGAGAAAGAAAGAAAAACAGAAAGAGAGAGGGTGAGAGAGAAAATAAAAAAGAGGAGGGTGAGAGAGAAAGAAAAAAAGACAGAGCAAGAGAGTCAGTGAGAGAGGGAGAGAGTGAGAGAGAGCGAGAGAGAGAGAGAGCGAGAGAGAGAGAGAGGCCTTAAAACAAAGAGATAGATAGCGAAAGATGAGGGGGAAAGACAGGGAGTTCATGAGAGATAAGCCTGCATGTGTTTCAATGTGACTTGGTTCAGGTCTTCTGGATGGAGGCCTTTGCCAATTGGGTGGCTGGTTTGATGGAGGAGGAGTTGCTTGTTTTGCTGCTAGTCTGCTGTTTGGATGGCTGAGATGGAGGGCTTGGCCGGCAGGCTCCCTGCCAGGGTTTTCAAAATTGTCCGTTGCCTGTCTTTGTTTATCGTTGTTCAGACTGTACTAACCTGTTCCCTTCAAGGAGAACAGAAAAACCACATAAACGTTTACAACAAAAACAGGATGTCGTTACACGTTAGCAAGTGGATCGTCAAACAGCAGACAAACAGCTTTTCGTTTGAGTGAAGTAAAAAATGGAGGATAGAGAAAGAGATAGAGAGAACAGGAAAAAAACTGAGGGAGTTAACCACCGTTATAAATAGACTAATGATGAAGCCAAGTAACATTAACATCGCAGAACTGCTTCTCATGCATGTTCTGCATATGCCTCAGACCCAAGCTGAGCATTGGATTTTTTTTATTTCAATGACTAATTAACTCTTTCTTGCTGTATGACTATGTTTTGCCCAATATTCTGCACCTCTCTTTCCCCCCCAACCGTTTCTGGAGGACGGGATCCCTCACCGAATTGCTCCTCCCAAGGTTTCTTCCATTTTATTTCCTCTAGTGAGTTTTTCTGGGAGTTTTTCTTTGTCTTTCTTAAGGGTTTAGGTTGGTTGAGGGGCAGTTCTATGAGTGTATATATGAAGCCATCTGTGACGTTGCTGGAGGACTGTATGAATACATTTTGCTGTGTCGTTGCTCCTCTTGTTCCCGCTCCTTTTCCTTCCTGTCCCGGTCCCCTGAGCTCACGGCAAGGCGACGCTCCTTGGAGGAGATCTGAGGGCGGTCGCTCGATGGGAGGCCTGCTCACGTACAAAGAAGGAGGACACAGGGACACGCACAGGCCTGGAGATGGGAAAACAGGAGGTGGCTTCTTCTTCGGCAGATGACTCACTGAGAATAAGTTCTGTCTGAGACTGGGAAACCCAAATATCTCACTTGTTGGGCGGCGGGTTCCCATGCATGTGGTTGTTGATGTTAATCCCACCTCTGCCGGAGGGAACCACCCAGACGGGTGACAGAAGCTGGTGGGGATGATTCAGAATACTTTATTAATCCCAGAGGGGAAACTCTTTGGGTTGGTAGATAGCAGATCAGTGATCTCATATGTTTACTGGCACGGCTGAAATCCTGACAGACATTTTTGACTTGCAGTCTGGATTCCATCATTGCTTTACTGGAACTTTTTAAAGAAACCAATTGTTTTGCTTTGACTCCTCAAAGAAAGAAGGGATCTGAGCTGGTTGCTGTGACTCCTCAGAGAGAGAGCAGGGCTCTGAGCTGGTTGCTGTGACTCCTCAGAGAGAGAGCAGGGCTCTGAGCTGGTTGCTGTGACTCCTCAGATATAGCAGGGCTCTGAGCTGGTTGCTGTGACTCCTCAGATATAGCAGGGCTCTGAGCTGTTTGCTGTGACTCCTCAGAGAGAGAGCAAGACTTTGAGCTGGTTGCTGTGACTCCTCAGAGAGAACAGGGCTCTGAGCTGGTTGCTGTGACTCCTCAGAGAGAGCAGGGCTCTGAGCTGGTTGCTGTGACTCCTCAGAGAGAGCAGGGCTCTGAGCTGGTTGCTGTGACTCCTCAGAGAGAGCAGGGCTCTGAGCTGGTTGCTGTGACTCCTCAGAGAGAGCAGGGCTCTGAGCTGGTTGCTGTGACTCCTCAGAGAGAGAGCAGGGCTCTGAGCTGGTTGCTGTGACTCCTCAGAGAGAGCAGGGCTCTGAGCTGGTTGCTGTGACTCCTCAGAGAGAGAGCAGGGCTCTGAGCTGGTTGCTGTGACTCCTCAGAGAGAGAGCAGGGCTCTGAGCTGGTTGCTGTGACTCCTCAGAGAGAACAGGGCTCTGAGCTGGTTGCTGTGACTCCTCAGAGAGAGCAGGGCTCTGAGCTGGTTGTTGTGACTCCTCAGAGAGAGCAGGGCTCTGAGCTGGTTGCTGTGACTCCTCAGAGAGAGCAGGGCTCTGAGCTGGTTGCTGTGACTCCTCAGAGAGAGAGCAGGGCTCTGAGCTGGTTGCTGTGACTCCTCAGAGAGAGAGCAGGGCTCTGAGCTGGTTGCTGTGACTCCTCAGAGAGAGCAGGGCTCTGAGCTGGTTGCTGTGACTCCTCAGAGAGAGAGCAGGGCTCTGAGCTGGTTGCTGTGACTCCTCAGAGAGAGCAGGGCTCTGAGCTGGTTGTTGTGACTCCTCAGAGAGAGCAGGGCTCTGAGCTGGTTGCTGTGACTCCTCAGAGAGAGCAGGGCTCTGAGCTGGTTGTTGTGACTCCTCAGAGAGAGAGCAGGGCTCTGAGCTGGTTGTTGTGACTCCTCAGAAAGCCCAAGGCTCTCTGATGGTTACTGTGGGTTCAACCACTGTTCCAGATGTGTTTTGGAAGCAATGGGAGAGGTGGAGAGGCTTTGACACGTAGTAGTCAGACAACCTGTGGCCAGACAGAGACATTCAGGGAATGTCCAACCAAGCCTGTGCCACCACACACACCACGCACACGCACACACACACACACACACACACACACACACACAGGTCCTCTCCACAGCTAATTTATTACATTATTACATGTTAGATAACCCTGTTGTTTTCTCAGAATATCAACATGTTATGGGTAAATTATCTGTCATTCACTCTAAAACACATGCAAACACACCACAACACTCACACACTCAGCCCAGTTGGTTTGGGCATCTGCAATTTCAGGAATTCCAGGAAATTATGTGCTAATTATATAGCTGGAGCTTTTGTTTTTGCCCCAAACCGTATCACGCCAGCTTCTTGGATAAAAACAAGTAACTCTTAAGTAAAATAACACGTTGAATAAAAAACGATCGTTCATCTACAGTACTCCATCTGTCAAAACAACATCTGAATAACATCAATTCAGCTCCGCTAGCGCTTGAAAAAAGATCACCTCTAGAATTTGGAGAATTTTAGTTTGGTTTAGAGGTTGGATGATGGGTTTCTAAACACAAGGTTCGCACCGCTGATGTTAGTCAGCATGCTGGCCGCTAGGTTTGTCCCAACTCCGTGTATCAATCACAAGGCAGAGGGTCATCAGCACCAGCAATCCTTTTCCTCCACTAATTAAGGGTGACCAGTACTTGATTGAAAACATACTGGTTTGCTGTATCAAGCTAAAGTCCATCACATGAAGCTGTCCTTAAAATGTTGCCTCTGAGTTTAAGTATTTAAATCAAGTGCGCTGTTTCCCAGTTGAAAAATGAGTGTGCATGACACCAGGTGTCATTTGTTTTGGCTGTCTGGTAGAGTCCATTCACTGAGTAACACATCCTTCCTGACGGCTGAAAACAGAAGCTATCACTTTACCACACTCTCGTTCACTTATTTATGTAGCTCAAGTCTGAAGGCGTCTCGTGTTGCGGTCCTCTCCTGTCAGTCTCTCAGCGCTGCTATGCTCACCGGTAGGCAGATTTAATCTGTCCCCCAGCAAGCAGCGCACACAGTCTGGTCCTCCTCTTTCTCCTTTTTCAGGTTCTCCTTCTTTCTGGTCCTCCTCCTCTTCTAGGCCCTCCTCTTCCTGGATCTCCTCTTCCTGGTCCTCCTCTTTCAGGTCCTCCTCTCCCTCCTCTTTGAGGTCCTCCTTTTCCATGTCCGCTTCCTTTCCCAGGTCCTCCTTTTCCAGGTCCTCCTCTTCTAGGTCCTTCTCTTCCTCCTCTTCCTGGTCCTCCTCTTCCTGGTCCTCCTTTTCCAGGTCCTCTTTCTTTCCCAGGTCCTCCTTTTCCAGGTCCTCCTCTTCCAGGTCCTTCTCTTCCAGGTCCTTATCTTCCAGGTCCTCATTGTCCTCCTCTTCCGGGTCATCCTCTTCATCCTCTTCCGGGTGCTCCTCTTCCTACTCTTTCTCCTCTTCCAGGTCCTCTTCTTCCTCCTCTTCCAGGTCCTCATCTTCCTCCTCTTCTGGGTCATCCTCTTCCTCCTCTTCCAGGTCCTCCTCTTCCTCCTCTTCCAGGTGCTCTACCTCTTCCAGGTCCTCTACCTCTTCCAGGTCCTCCTCTTCCTTCTCTTCCTCCTCTTCCAGGTGCTCTACCTCTTCCAGGTCCTCTACCTCTTCCAGGTCCTCCTCTTCCTTCTCTTTCTCCTCTTCCATGTCCTCTTCTTCCAGGTCCTCCTCTTCCTTCTCTTTCTCCTCTTCCAGGTCCTCCTTTTCCTGGACCTCCTCTTACTCCGCTTCCTGGTTTTTCTTTTTCTGGTCCTCCTCCTCTTCCAGGTCCTCCTCTTCCAGGTCCTCCTCTTCCTTCTCTTTCTCCTCTTCCAGGTCCTCCTCTTCCTTCTCTTTCTCCTCTTCCAGGTCCTCCTCTTCCTTCTCTTTCTCCTCTTCCAGGTCCTCCTTATCCTTCTCTTCCAGGTCCCTTTTCCTGCTTCTCATCTTCCTGCTTCTCCTCTTCTTCTCTTCTTCACATAACCAGCCTGGTCCCCAAACCAGCTCTACTCCGTCTAGTACGTGAACACATGTTCCAGTAGCACAGTCAGGAAAGCGCTGCTTCCGTCAGCCCTGTGAGAGCAGGGCTGCGTGAATGTGTGTTGACAGGGCAGTGTAGGTGAAAGCGTAACAGTAAACCTGTTTATATAAGAGTTAGTGTAAGCTTGTGTGTGCCAGTATGTTGTGAGAGCCCTGCTGCGGGCGACACACTCTCCTTTCCCAGCATATTACTAACCAGGGCCTTTGTACAGCTTCGCACCACGGCTGGAGGGCCACAAGGTTGGAGGCCTCAGCACACACACCCATCACCTGCTTGATGACAACAGCAATATCATCAATGACCTCCGCAAAACGCACTGTTTGAAAGTGTCAACGAGGTCGTTTGGGATGAGTCTAGCGTGATTAATAGCCATGACGATACCAAATATCCTCTAAATGTGTATACAATTGTATTTGTGTGCAGTTCAGACTAAACCATGAAACCAATTTGGCAGTGATGAAAGTACTTTCAGTGTGTGTGATTTTTGGCGGTCCAGGTATCCTACAGTATATGTATTTATGTACTGTATGTATGTATGTATGTATGTATGTATGTATGTATGTATGTATGTATGTATGTATGTATGTATGTATGTATGTATGTATGTATGTATGTAAAGGTACAGTATGTATGTATGTATGTATGATGGGAATCAGGTGGCTGGTCGGTCTGAATAGGAGCATCTGTTAAATGACTAAATTTAACAAAGTATGTATGTACAGGTATGTATGTATGTATGTGCAGGTATTTATGTATGTACAGATATGTATGTATTGTCGGTCCTCACTACGATAGTAAAACAAACCACTGTGTGTGTGAAGGCCTCTGCTGTCTGGACCAGGAGATCAGAGTCTGTGTGTTAGTGTGAAACTGCTGATGGCTGCTCAGCTCACATTACTGTTCTCTGCTCATCCAGTCTGACTGTGTCTCAACCCTGAGAGAAACCATTATCTGGCATAAAGGCTGAATTGTGTCTCTGTTATATCACAGTCTCATAGTCTATGTGGATGTGCCCTTGGGCTCCAATCAGGCTTTCACACAACTGCACAGTCATAGACGGAGAACAGACACTATTGATTTCATGCAGGTATTGTCTAGCGTGCGCATGAATTAGATATGAACTACTGTACACCGAACATGGCTCAGGGCTGCATGCTTAGCAGGGACACAATCAGAGCCCAGCATCAGTTCTCCTTCTCTGTCCCCTTCCTTTATTCCTCCTCGCTCTTTCTTCCCTCCTTCTCTCCCAGTCAGGTGTCTCACGGGCTCCCTCTCTTCCTCTCAGCCTCCATCCTTCTCTCCTTCCCTGGGTGTGGAGCATTGATCAGCAAACATTTTACAGACCTTGCTAGGCCAGAGCCCATCGTTCACTAACTGTAGTCTGAGAGAGAGAGAGAGAGAGAGAGAGAGAGAGAGAGAAAGTGGGAGAAAGAGTGAGCAAGATAGAGACAGAAAGAGAGAGCGAGAGAGAGAGCGGGAGAAAGAGAGCGAGCAAGAGAGAGACCGAGAGCGCGAGAGAGAGACAGAGAGATCAAGAGAGACAGAGAAAGAGAGAGAGAGACAGAGAGGTCAAGAGAGACAGAGAAAGAGAGAGAGACAGAGAGAGCAAGAGAGAGACAGAGAGAGAGATCAAGAAAGAGAGACACAGAGAGAGAGAGACACAGAGAGATAGCAGGAGAGAGAGAGAGAGAGAGAGAGAGAGAGAGAGAGAGAGAGAGAGAGAGAGAGAGAGAGAGAGAGAGAGTGTAGGCTTGTCAAAGGCTGGACAGGAGATCATAGACAGCCACTCTTTGGCTAGACTAGAGTTCCACTATAGAATTCTGGCTCTAAATGTTTGGTGTATTTCTGGAACAAAACTGACCACTGGGCAGTCACTGACCACTGCTGTGTTTTCCACTAAACACAGTACATCAGTTATGTAAGCAGTACGTGACCCAAGAGAGATAAATAGCCTGGACGGAGTCATGAAATCGAATTCACGATTCACGAAGAAACTATTCTGAAAGAAATTTCCTGTAAAAGAGATCTTGCTTTTACGTGATAGTTAATGTTACTACATCAGTCTGTCTTGGAGAGCAAAGCATGGTATGATGCAAGCATTTTAAGGTATCCTACCTAGTCTTCTGTTAGACTGAAAACAGATTCTGTTACAATGTTATGAACGTGATTTAACAGTATATTCTGTCTATACTGTTCATAATATGTATATTCTGAGTATACCCATATTATTATATTCTGTTGTTAATAACTGTTTTGCACTTCTGGTTGGATGCTAACTGTATTTCGTTGCCCTGGACTTGTACCTGTGTAATGACAATAAAGTTGAATCTAATCTAATCTAACAGTTTCATTATGTTCTGCCTGTATTTAACAAATCAATTCATCAATGTTGTTCTAAAATGGACAAAAAAAAACAGTCATTAGAGTCAATTTCACAATCAATACGGTGAAGATATTGAAATGCAGTCTGGTATTTGGAGTGCTGTCTCTTTGTGTTTGCATCATTTCATCTGATGCTGAGGATTTATATCAGCCCTCCTGGCTTCTGGGTTATGTGAGATGTTTTTGTTTGGACCAGTGTGTTTTCTAGCTGAGGTTTCTCTCTGGCAGGCCTCTGTGCTGTTTTGGGCCCCGGGTCCCGTGTCCCTTGTCAGGCTGGGCCCCTGCAGGGCACCACTGCCCCACCAGGAAGCATCGCATTACCCTCCAAATCACTCTCGACCGCGCTCCACACACTAGCACAATACCCCACTGTACAGTCCTGACAAAAGGCTCTTTCCCTGTCGTGCTGGTTTCAGTCTCTGCTGTAGAGGAGAGAGGTGACTGCTGCGGGACTGACTCCACCCCGTACGCGGAGGCGAACACGATCCGTTTCATCCTCACAGACGGGACTTTTGAAGTCTCTCGCACGGAGGGCGTGCGTGGAGACTGTCGAGGCTTGAATCTGGTTTCCTGTGCAGGAGGATCAGCCGCGTTCAAGGATCCTCTGCCCCCTGAAGGGCCAGAAAACTGGACGGGACAAGACACACGATGGAAGCTCTCTCCAGTCCAGCTGGCATTGATCACACCGTTGAAAACTACAAGGGATGTGTTAGAAAGAGAGAAAGGGGTGGGGGGGGGGAGAGAAAGAAAAATGGGGCAAAGGGATTAAGAAATTATATTTTCAGGTGACTGGGGAGTCTAAGCGGTAAAGGAAATCGGGGCCTGTAATCAGAAGGTTCCTGGTTCGGATCCCAGCTGTGCCATCATGGCGTTGTGTCTTTGGGCAAGGCACTTACTTACTGCTAAATTACGAAATGTGCAGGGAGCGGGAGAGAGGGGAGGCTGGAGAGGGCTGTGGGGGAGAGGGCAGTGTGTCAACAACCTGGTGTTCATGATAAGAGACGGTTCAATAAAGCTGGGCCGCTCCCTCTTCCTGTAAGATTCACAATAACACCGGGCCCGCTCCTGAACACACTGTCCACCTCGGACGCTTCTCCCTCTCCCTCTTCCTCTCCCTCTTCCTCTCCCTCTCCCCACCTCGCTCTCTCTTTTTCAACGGTCTCGCAGCGTTTTCTTCTTCTCTCTCATTCTCGTTCACGTTTGATCTTTTCATTCAGTGACCCTGCTCTTCACCTTACTTGACCCCAGGCGGGTTTGTACGTTTGTGTGTGTGTCGTCCCCCACCCCCCCCCCCACCCCCGCCTCCCCCCCGACTGCAGCCACTACAGGTCCGTTGACCTGTGGACGCTCTGAGACGCTCGCATGGTCCGGCGCTGCGCCAGGACGCACGCTCGCGCTCGCGCGAACCCGCCCACGCTCGGCTATTAGCGACCGTCCTTAGGGACGAGGGAACATGAGAAAGAGCGGGCCGATGAACAGGAAGTGCTGTTGTCAGGTCTGGGACTCCTCTAACCCTGACTCTCCTCTGGGGACAAAGCTAAGTTTGTCCACTTCTATATCGAGTACTCTCCAGAGCCCGAGTAACAGCAGCCTACATGCTCATTCTCTCTTTCTCTCGCTCTTACACACACACACACACACACACACACACACACACACACACACACACAGAGAGGGGCTTCACAGCTGACCCAGCAGAGTGAGATGGTTATGAGTTTTGATGTGGGTTCCGATCTCCCACTGATTGGGTCGGTCTGACCTTGCTTTGCTTGTTTGGCAGAGAGCTGGTCATTCAGCTCCAACCCCCCCCCCCCCCCACTGGTTCCAAGCCCTTCAACTTAAATCATGTCTGGAGGGGCCTGCAGGGGAGAGCAGACTGGCTTGGAGGGGGGAGGGGGGGACTGGAGGGGAGGGAGAGCTCAGCAGGTGAGGGAGAGGGAGGAGGGGCTCCGGAAGGGATGGAGGGATGAGGAGGGAGGAGACAGACCTGGAAGCGAGGGAGGTACAGCTCTGGAGGGGAAGGAGGAGGTTGGGTGGGAGCTCAGAAGGGAAGGCAGGGTTGGGTTCTGGAGGTGGGAGGTGAGGGCAGGAGTGGGACCCGGAGGGGAGGGAGGAGTTCGAGAGCAGTGGGACCTGGAAGGAAAGAGGAAGGGATGGAGGGATGGGAGGAGAGGAAGGGAGGGGACAGGAGGCAACTCTCCTGCAGAACCCCTGGAAGCCGGCAGGAGGGGGAGAGACGATGGGACGTCAGCTTAATGAGGAACATCCCCCGTTGGGGGGTGGGGGGTGGAAGGGTAGGGGGGGGAGGGGTCAAAAAGTCACCTTTCCCCCCTCGCTTCCCCCGCTGCCTCTCCCCCCCCCCCCCCCCCCCCACCTCGCTCTTTTCCTCTCCCCATGCCTTCCTTTTCGACTGAACCCTCACACGTGTAATTTGGAAAACAAGTCTGGACTCCTGGCACTGTCTGCATGACTTCCTGGCGTTCTGGCTAATAGAAAACATAAGACTCGCCGTTGTTGTTGTTGTTGTTGGTGGTGGTGTTGTTGGATCTCTCCTCTGGGCGGACAGCGCCTGCGCCAACCCGCAAGGTGTAATTCCAGCGAGCCAGGGGTGTGGAGAGACAGTGCACACCTGCCTCCCTCTTTCATGCCCAGAACTGCTTGTTCGCCAACGTCAAAACAAAAACAAGATGCCGACCGTAAAAAAAACAGACGGTGGGTGTGTGCGGTTTTGCTCGTGCGTGTGAAAGTGTGGGAGCCTGGTGTTTTAATCGCTGCGATAACAAGGCTGTATTCATGGCCGCCGCAAACCGTCGAGTCAGCGGCTCCCGGAGAGAGACGTGTCCTCCGTGACGCTCATGTGACCGTCACGAGGGCTCGGGGCGAACGCATCCTGCCTTGCTGCATCAGGCCCCGCGCTCCTGCTGAGATTTTCCAGGAAAACCATTTCGCGAGCGAGGCGGAACAGGGCTTTAAAGGGACAGCGCGCTCATCCCAGTTTGGGGTCCCTGAGCCGGGTTAGAAGCAGCTGAAGGGGATCCTTGGAGGGCCCTGGAGGTGGAAGGCCTCTTCGCAGGCAGGCCCAGTCAGACCCCGGGACTCCAGTCGCCGTAGCCGGACTCAGATGCACTTCCAAAGGCCCCTAAATCTTCTGGATCTCACGAACAGGGTACAGATGAAGTCGATTGACATGATGGGCTTTGGAATGGCCAGTGAAAGGGGGTTGCCTTGCGTCTCTCCCGTGTCAAATCTGATCCGCGTGCATTTCTGTCGCCCCAGCAAGTCCGAGCACATCGTTCGCAATCTCAGTTTTTTTTTTTTAGGACGTCCAGGCATCCTGTCTCACCCTCTGCACCCCCCCCCCCCCCCCCCATGTGGAGATGCTGAAAGGAATCTGGGGGGTGGAGAGTGGCTCAGCCTTCCTGTGTGGAAGGACAGATGGTGAGACCAGAATGGACAGGAAGGGAGATCCTGAACACCTGTGAAGGATATCTGACTGCCGTAAAGAGTGGAACTGTGTGAGTGTGTGAGTGTGCATGTAGGTCTGTCTGTCTGTGTGTGTGTGTGTGTGTGTGTGTGTGTAGTTCGGTTTAACTGTCTATCTATGTGTGTGTGTAGGTCTGTCTGTGTGTGTGTGTGTGTGTGTGTGTGTGTGTGTGTGTAGGTCTGTCTGTACATGTATGTGTGGGTGTAGGTCTATCTGTCTATCTGTGTGTGTGTGAGTTACAGCTGAAGACAGCAGGCATCACAACACTACCCTCTAACAGGCTGGAGGAGCACCAAAGTCAAAGCAGCACCAGCTAACAGTAGTCAAGAGGGTAGGCTCTAGTCCAGGAGGCTAGGTATAGTCCAAGAGGGTATCTATTAGTCCAAGGGGGTAGCTAGTCCGTGGCCTATAGATATTCCTAAGGGCTAGCTATAGTCAAGTGGGCTAGCTTTAGTCAAGAGGGCTAACTGTAGTTCAAGAGGGTAGGTATAGTCAAGAGGGCTGGCTATAGTCCAAGAGTCTAGTCCAAGAGTTGAGATATAGTCCAGGACCTTTTGATTGGCCCAGACATTGTCCACTCACCAGTAGATTACATCCTGGTCCTTTACAGAAAAACATGAGATCTTATCAGTTTCTGGAGCAGGTACAAATACCATATAAGGCTTTAAAAAGCAGGACAGACGTACCCAGAACAAGAATGTGTTGAGGACGTGTGTGTGTGTGTGTTCTAACACTTGGCTGATACGCAGCGCAGAAGCCAGCCTGGCAAGTCAACAGCTGATAAACGGGTGTGCACAAACACGTAAGACTCTAGGTCGGTTATCTGTGCCAGCACCATGCAAGTCACATGACTACT
Source organism: Neosalanx taihuensis (assembly GCA_030340665.1). Taxonomy (NCBI): domain Eukaryota; kingdom Metazoa; phylum Chordata; class Actinopteri; order Osmeriformes; family Salangidae; genus Neosalanx; species Neosalanx taihuensis. The sequence goes on along the minus strand of CM059289.1, from coordinate 2,986,455 downwards.
GATCCCATGACCACATGCAGTTAAAGAAGCAAGCCAGCAGCCAATAAAAGTCCTCATGCTACTCTAGACATGAAGTCAGCTTCCTTAGCAGAACTTCTGGCCAAGTCACTCTATCCTACTTAGGTTTTCATTTAGACATCTAGCAGACGCTCTTCTCCAGGGCAATTCACAGCAAGTACAGGAACATTCCCCCTGAGCGTTAAATGGCCTTTTCCCCGGGAATCGACGTCACAACCTTCCGATTGCTAACGCAACATCCTAACCGCTCAGCCACCTCACTGCCCTTCTGGCAAACTGACACCAACTTCAGATTTGTATCTGAACCTGAAATCTCTGAATTGGAGAATCTGTCACAGTGTTTTCCTGTTTGGGCTTGTGTGTGTGTGATGTAGAGGGGTTCCCTAGCTAACGTCTCCAGACAATTATATTAGATTAGATTAGATTCAACTTTATTGTCATTACACAGGTACAAGTCCAGGGCAACAAAATACAGTTAGCATCAACCAGAAGTGCAAAACAGTTATTAACAATAGAATATAATAATATACTGTAGGTATACTCAGAATATACATATTATGAACAGTATAGACAGAATATACAGGGTATGTACAGATTCAATCAGGGTATGTACAGATACAAATTAGACAAGCAGAAATGACCGGGTAGCATGTATATACAGGTAGTGCAAATGATGCGATTGAACAAAAAGAACAGATGTGCAAAGTGAACAAAATGTGAACAAAATGTGCAGGTGGTGCAGTTACAGATGTGCAGATGTGCAAAATGGACAGATAGTGCAAATAACAATTCACATATGCAAGTGGTGCAAATGTACAAACAGAATGTGCAAATATAGGAAGGGGGGGGTTCTATGGGGGGGCGGGGGTTATATAGGGGGGCGGGGGTGTAGTGGAGTTCAGGAGTGACACAGTTCTGGGGAAGAAGCTGTTCCTCAGTCTGCTGGTTCTAGACCGGAGACTCCTGAGGCGCCTGCCGGAGGGCAGGGGGGCAAACAGTTTATGGGCGGGGTGTGAGGAATCTCTTCGGATGCTGTGAGCTCTACGTAGACAGCGCTTCCTCTGGATGTCCTCAATAGTCGGAAGAATAGTCCCAGTGATGCGTTGGGCAGTTTTCACCACCCGCTGCAGACAATCTGAGCAGACGTGCCAAATATGGGATATCTTAACACCTTCCTCCCATGGGGAAGGGTCAGTCATTACTGCCATCAGATTAGATGGCAGATTATTTGGGGTTAGGCACATTGGAATGTGTTTACAGCCAAAAGCGTGAGTGTGTGGATGTGTGTGTGATGGACAGTGAAGTCAGGTGTCTGGCGCAGGCCAGCGACTCACGAGACGCGAGCGCATGACAGGAGGGCGGAGGGTGAGGGCGGGCGGAGGTCTGCGCCTCTTTGACTCGCCTCCCCACTAAGTGAACGCCACCCAATGCCAGCGT
>CM059289.1:2962500-2980000 GCA_030340665.1 Neosalanx taihuensis | reverse complement strand
CGCTGAAAAGAATTACCCATGAAACATAGTGCACGGTTAAATGTGTGTACGCATGAAGATTTTTTTACATTTACATTTCATTGATTTACCCAGTTACTGATTCACTTATCCAGAATGACTTGCAGCAAGCACAGAGACATTCCCCCCAGGGAAAGTAGGGTGAAGTGCCTTGCCCAAGGACGCAACGTCACGATGGCACAGCCAGGGTTCGAACCGGGGGCCATCAGATTACTAGCCCCTCACACCCTCACCGCTCAGGCACATGACTCCCCACACAATACACGAAGGGGGATGTTCGATAGTTGCTTATCCATGGAGTTGGAAAGCTGTATGGGCCTAAAGCCCAGTGCTACCTTACACATCTTTGAACCTGGGGAGACGGTGGTGGTGGTGGTGGTGTGGGTAGGGGGGTGGGGGACAACATGGGGGGGGTGCTACCCTTGTCTCCAGAGAGGAAGCGAGTCGGTGATCCCCTGAAGAGCGCCCCATCGATCTCTTCCGGTCCGCACGTGGCTGAGGACAGGAAGCGAGCGACTCGCAAACCCCCCATCCATGCTCCCTTTCAACATCCCTACTGGTTTACAGCATAAACCTGGAACGCGTCGTCAAAACGACGCTGCTTGCTGATTAAATGGTACGTTTCATCCCTAGCATTCAGAACCAAGACATTTCTCTGGGTATGTTAGCGAAAATGATCTGCATTGTATGTAAACATAATCATTCTTGTATGAGAGCGCTTTCTGCACCGTTCGATGATTTAAATGTAGCTTGTTGCAGCTGTGAGTGTGTCTTTAAAAGCCGAGAGTGAAGTTTCCTGGAACACCACTACTGAACACATTAGGAAGTCTTATTGGCTTAGTGTATTGACGTTAGGAGACAGGGAAATGGATCCCACGAACCCTGGTTCGATACAGACGCTGAGGGGAACATGTACCCTCAGCCTAATTGGCAGAGCCAGCTCTGGCATGATATTTGGGCCTCATCATGTGACATCCCCCGTCCAATCAGGTGCAGGTGCGCTAACTGAAGTTTTGGTGTTTCCCCACGGTTGGAGTTTTTCTCTCGGTTGTTTTGGAACAGTTTTTTCATCTGGCGGGAAAATCAAACGAAAATGGTCAATCTCCACATCACCTAGTCACATTGTCAATGCTCAGGTACGTTAGAGCGAATGAATGCGTACAGTTGTATGGCGTTTTTGTCGATTGCTTACATTTACATTTAGCAGGTGCTCTTATCCAGAGCAGGACATTCCCCTGAGGCAAGTAGGGTGAAGTGCCTTTCCCAAGGACACAACGTCATATTGGCACAGCCAGGGTTCGAACCAGGTCCCTTCCGCCCGACGTCCTCACCGTTCAGCCCCCTGACTCCTTCTATCGCTCCCTGCTTGTCATCTTGATCAAAATATGTAGGTTCTCTGGTTCTCCTCCAGAACATCTGGGCTTCAGCTCATTCCAATCATGCAACATGCTACATGCAAAGGGCTTGAACCAACCATATGAACTGCTTTGCCCAAGACTTTGAACCTTTGTGCTATGCAGTGGTGTGTAACGGTCTTACGTTTTTCTGTATCACTATGACTTGCTCTGTCAACAAAATACAAGTGTAAATGTGAATCCGGCCATTCAATCTCTCGTGTACTGTCAGCAACTTGTTACTTTGTTCTATTTACATTTACATTACATTTATTCATTCAGAAGACGCTTTTATCCAAAGCGACTTACAAGAGAGAGCTTTACAAAAGAGCTTCAGTCACTGAGCATAGCAACTTGATAGACCCCAACATAGCGGGCATCTAGATTACAAAACATACATCATGAGAACCAATAAGTGCCAAGGGAAGAACTATAAGAGCGTTCAGCTGAACATTTTACATTTTACAACGTTTAACTTTTAAGTTTAAGTTAAAATTTTACATTTGAGTTTAAAGGTGAGCCTCCACCAGACAGTAGTCTACCTGTGGCGCGAGTAATAAAGCAACAACAACAACACAACAATAGCAATGAGACTGATAGGTGCTGTACAGATCGCTTGCAACCTTGGGCATTGTAACTCTCATCAAAATTGTAGCCATAGAAACTACTTATGCAACACAGTGTCACCTTGGCAACATAATTAAGCATTTTGACTGTCTTGTTTACGAACAATGGAACGAAACGCGGGCTTGTCCTTCTCAGGGCACTGGCATGTTCCCTTACATGTTTATTAATGTGTTTCATGACACGTATGTGGTTGATTGAGAGCTTCAAACGATGCACCTGCATGTTGTTTCTGTCATCTTCCGTACCTCAAATCATTATTTGTTGACGAACCTTTATTTGCAGAGCCCTTTTTATGAGAAATGTCACAGATGGTTTCAACCATGCCCGTAGAACTGCCCTTCAACCAACCTAAACCCTCAAGGAAGACAAACTCCCAGAAAGACTCACTAGAGGAGAAAAACAGAAGCAACCTTGGGAGGAGCAAGTCAGTGAGGGATCCCCTCCTCCAGAGATGGTTGGTGAAAAGAGGAGCAGAACACAGGCTAAACATAGTCGTACATCTAGAGAGATGCTTTTATCCAAAGTGTTTTACAATTTTAAGCACAGGGACATTCTCCCTGAGGCAAGTAGGGTGAAGTGCCTTACCCAAGGACACAAACATTCGATAGCCACAGCCAGGATTTGAACTCACAACCTTCTGATCACAAGGCCGACACCTTAACCCACTGAGCCACCTGACTCCCTAGAGAGGTGAAGTGGTTGCGATGGGAGGTCAAGGGAAAGGGGTGAGGGGGAGGTTGGGGGGTGAGGAGGGGGGTGAATAGAGAAGAGGGCGAGGGTGAGAGACCTCGACCCCTCTCTGTGGGTAAGGCGCCGTGGCGACTTCGCTGGAATGCTGATCTGGAAATATCTGACGGCTTGATCTTATTTTTAAGGAGAACAAAATGACTTGGAGCAATTACTGCTTGCTGTGAAGGGGCCTAGCAGGCTCAAGAGGATCATTCTTGGTTAAGGAGACACTAATAGGCCCTTTTAATTCTTCTGCTGAATGAAAAGAAGTGTGTTGGGAAATCGGTGGGAGAATTACACAACTGCGGTGTTGCTGTCGATCAATGCTGGGTATTAGCTGAACCAGATAAGCCATGTGGGACTGACAACAGAGCTCAGATGGAAAAAACAGCAATTTAGAGAAAATAAATCTTTAAATCTCATGAGGTAGATTATGGATTTCCAGCTGTTAAACAAGGGCCAGATAAACGGTTGAACCATGCTCTCCACGGTGAACAGCGGGACCGGCAGGTTCAGATGAACCAATGACGGCGCAAATGGCACCTGTCGTGACCAGGACTGGGAGCGGAGTGGGGGAGGTTGAAAGAGAGAGAGAGAGAGAGAAAGGGAGAGAGAGAGAGAGAGAGAGAGAGAGAGAGAGAGAGAGAGAGAGAGAGAGAGAGAGAGAAAGAGAGAGAGAGAGAGAGAGAGAAAGAGAGAGAGAGAGAGAAAGGGAGAGAGAGAGAGAGAGAGAGAGAGAGAGAGAGAGAGAGAGAGACAGGTGGATTTACTTTTCTTTAAGAAGCTTTAGAGATTTCACCTCTACACATAGACAGGTCAGGGGGCCATCAGACACACAGACCTGTCTGGACCTCTTCTCCTCTCCTCTCCCTCCCATTCCTCCTCTTCTCCTTCTCTCTCCTCTCCTTTTCCTCTCTCCCTCCCATTCCTCCTCTTCTCCTCTCCCCTAAACCTTTCTTTCCCTATCATTTTGCTCTTTCTCTTCTCCTTTAATCTCCTGTCCTTGCCCTCCGCGCCTCTCTCTATCCTTCTCCTCACCCTTCCCCCTACCCTCTACTCTCCCCTCCTTTCCGCCCCTTCACTTTCCTCCACCCTTCCTCTTCTCTCCTCCACCTTTGCCCTACCCTCCTTTTCCCTCTCAGGTGTTCCAGGACTGCACGTCCACCGATCACAGTCGCCGCATGTTGTTTTCCGCGGGCCCGCCTGTTCATGCGGAAGTGCGTTTTGTTGCGTCGTAATCCAGGAGCAGGGCAGTCAGATGACGAGGAGCTCAGCCCTGCTAATATGGGATTAAACCGACACGCTCACGTAGGCCTCCGAGGGCGCGGGGGGAGGGGGGAGACAGGGAGAGGGGGGGACGGAAGGGGAGACGCGCCGCGGACGGACGGAGAGATGGAGAGGGAAGAAACAGAAGCGGGGGGGGGGGGGGGGGGGGGGGGGGGAGGTCACCGTGCTGTGTCACCGTTACCTCTGCGAGCCTCTTCTCAGTCAGCAAGGATTACGATTGCATGCAAACAGAAAGCTCTAGAATAAATCTCAAACCCGTAGAGGTCGCTGCCGATGACAACCACGAACGAAGAATTTGACTCGCAACACGCAAGCCTAATTGCCTGACGGATTGGGTCGACGTGTCGGCTGAGTTTTAATGCCTCAACGATACAGCCATGCCCGCTTTTTGAACGAGCCTTGCTGTTTTTCTATTATTAGAACCTTTGGTGACGCGCAAAGAGTTTTGGCGGAATTGGTCCTCGTACAGTATCTCTGCGACAGGAAGTCTGTAACCGTCTCTCTCGCGATTTCCTGTCACGAGAGCCCCGCGCGCAGCTTCTCTGACGGTTGAAATCAAACAGAGTTTTGTGGCACCCCTGTTGTCTTTCGGTACTCTGGATGCTGGGACACCTCTTCAGGGGACCTTAGAGGGAAGTCGGAGAGGAAACGGGAGTCACTAACAGCGCTGTGCTGCGGCTGGCTCAGTGAGGATTAAAGGGTTTGAGTTAGAGGCAGCTGACGAACAACTTCCCCATTTGACTTCCTGCGCTCAGACCGTGGAAAACTACTGCGACTCCGCAACCAATCAGAAGCCCCCGGACAAACTCCTATCAAATGGAATGCTAGAGAAAGCAGAAAAAATCGTCCCCCAAACACATTGGCACGAAAACACAACTGTAAAGCGATAAGACAACAGTTTACGACCACGGTTATATGGACGTATACAAAGATAAACAGCAGTGTTCTCGATGAATCGGTGTGGATTGACCTTTTGACGCTGTCCGACAGGACATTGTTTGCTGTGTATTAATCTGTAACTCGTGGTCTCAGAGAAATGCTCAATCTTTCCCACTCTGAAGGATGGAGCTGGCTGTGGTCAGTGCAGCTGTAACATTTGGATGATGCAAAGGCCTTTTAGGTAAACTCATGAACCGCACCATGCATTACAAGCGAGGGAGACATGAACAGAGATTAAATCTTACGTAACAATCCAGAATGTAAAACAATGAGCTGTCAGTCTCAGAAAGAGAGAGAGAGAGAGAGAGAGAGAGACAGACAGAAAGAGAAAGACAGACAGAGGGAGAGAGAGACAGACAGAGAGACAGAGAGACAGAGAGACAGAGAGACAGAGAGACAGAGAAAGACAGACAGACAGAGAAAGACAGACAGAGGGAGAGAGAGACAGACAGAGAGACAGAGAGACAGAGAGACAGAGAAAGACAGACAGAGGGAGAGAGAGACAGACAGAGAGAGAGAAACAGACAGAGTGAAAGAGAGAGAGAGGAAGAGAGAGAGAGAGATTCCTTCCGAGCCACACCATTGCATGATTTCCATGTTTAAAACGTCAACAAGACTCAAACTCAAAGTAACAAAAGGCAGACGTGTATAAACCAGGAAGTTACTGAATAGTAATGTGCCAGATGCAAAGCCTCCGATGTCCAAACTGGACCAGGCAGGACACTGTGAATCTCAGGTCTACAGGCTATTGGAAAAAGGTTGAGGTTGATTGAGGCGGGATTCAAATCCAATATTCAAAAAGCCAACCTGACTCCCTTCACACAGAGCGAGTTGTTGTTGAGTCGGACAGATTTGACTGCAAAAACAGCCTTCGAGTTACAGAAAGACGCAAGTTGGAAGACCACAGGCTGCTGCCGCCAGTCTTAATATCCGGCTCTGGACCTCAACACCTGGTGGAGGTTTGTGGACGCGCGCAGGCGACAATGCAGCGACTTTCCGTCGGTTAGACACACGCAGGTGTTCTCTCTACCGCAGGCACAGCTGTACCACCACTGCACGCAGGGCACCAAGTGATCAGGGGGGCACCAAAGAGGTGGGGGGGGGGGTGGGGGTGGGGGGGCGGCACCGAAATAATCCGAAACAGTGAAAACGAAACGGAACCCAAAATGCAATCGTTAGCTAGGGGCTGGGGTTGAGGTGGGGGTGGGGGGTGGGGGGGGGGGGGGTGGGGGGAGGGGTTTGGGGGGGTCGAGTAGGGCACCGAAATGGCAGCACTGAGACACACACACACACACACACAACAACAATATCACAGGGAGGAAGTCCATTTACAGCCTTCATTCTTTACATTGATCAGCATAATAGTTTGGGATTTCGTCCAACTTGCGTTGTTGTACATTCCATGGATCAAAAGAATGAATGATTACGTTTGTCTCAAGCATGGGCCTTGCTCTGGCAAATCCACAGAAGCTTGCATGCGGTCCGTGAATATTTAAATGAACGGTCACTAACACGTTTTTGTTCTTGCAGTTGCTTGGAGCTGATGAAGCTACACTTGGAAGCCCGTCTGTGTTAGATATACTGTGAGGCTCACCGTCCAATAAGATAAACTTATTACGAGATGGCTCGTTGCTATCTGGTTGTATTTCTTACAAGATGGGTAGAATTGATGGACATTTGGATCTAAATACAAGAGCGTAAACCACATTCATTAAGAAATTAAGAAAAAGAAGAAATATAATCGAAATAAAGTCGAACCTCGGATTCAGGAGGAGCAGTGTGGTTTTCGTCCTGGTCGTGGAACACTGGACCAGCTCTACACCCTCTATCGGGTGCTCGAGGGTTCATGGGAGTTTGCCCAACCAGTCCACATGTGCTTTGTGGATCTGGAAGAGGCATTCGACTGTGTCCCTCATGGTGTCCTGTGGGGGAGTACTTCGGGAGTATGGGGTCCGGGGCCCTTTGTTAGGGGCCGTCCCTTCCCTGTATGACCGTAGTGGGAGCTGTGTTGGCATTGCCGGTAATAAGTCAGACCTGTTCCAGGTGCATGCTGGACTCTGCCAGGGCTGCCCTTTGTCACCAGGTGCAGCCAGGGGCCGGAGAGTGTCCGGTTCGGGGAGCACAGGATCTCATCTCCGCTGTTTGCGGATGATGATGATCCTGTTGGCTCCATCGGACCAGGGCCTGCAGCTCGCTCTGGAAACGGTTTGCTGCCGAGTGTGAAGCAGCTGCGATGAGAATCAGCGCCTCCATGGTACTCGATCGTAAAAAGGTGGTTTGCCCCCTCTGGGTTGGTGGGGAGCCCTTGCCTCAAGTGGAGGAGTTCAAGTATCTCGGGGTCTTGTTCACGAGTGACGGAAGGACGGAACGTGAGATTGACAGGCGGATCGGTGCAGCGTCTGCAGTGATGCAGTCTCTGTCCCGGACCGTCGTGGTGAAGAAGGAGCTGAGCCGCAAGGCAAAGCTCTCGATTTACCTGTCAATCTACATTCCTACTCTCACCTATGGTTAATGAGCTTTGGGTAATAATAATAATAATACCTCATTTAGCAGATGCTTTTATCCAAAGCGACTTACATTACATACAAGTACAGTGAAGTGCCTTCCCCAAAGACACAACATCACATAGTCTCAGCCGGGGTTCCAACTCACAACCTTCCGATCTTGAGGCCTAACCTGCTGAGCCATCTGACTCCTCGGGAATGACCGACATGACAAAATCGCGGATGCAAGCGGTCGGAATGAGTTTCCTCCGCAGGGTGGCCGAGCGTTCCCTTAGAGATAGAGTGAGGAGCTCGGTCACACGGGAGGAGCTCGGAGTAGAACCGCTGCTCCTCCACGTCGAGAGGAGCCAGTTGAGGTGGCTCGGGCATCTGTTTCAGATGCCTCCTGGGCGCCTCCCTCGGGAGGTGTTCCAGGCATGTCCCACCTGGAGGCGGCCCCGGGGAAGACCTAGGACACGCTGGAGGGACTATGTCTCTCGGCTGGCCTGGGAACGCCTCGGGATCCCCCCGGAGGAGCTGGAGGAGGTGTGTGCGGTGAGGGAAGTCTGGGCTTCCCTGCTCAGACTGCTGCCCCCACGACCCAGCCCCGGATAAGTGTCAGAAAATTAACGGAGAAATATAATAAAATATATAATGTAATATATAATAATATAATGTGGAGAAATATAATCGTAAAGAATGTCATCATGTTAAGAGTGATAATACGGAGTGATGATAAACAAAGAAGGTAATATACAATGATGAAGTTGTAGTTTTGATGTATAGAATAATGAGAGAGAGAGAGAGAGAGAGAGAGAGAGAGAGAGAGAGAGAGAGAGAGCGAGCCAGAGACAGAAATAGAGAGCGCTCTTGTTGCATGTTACATTTCTCAGGTCTGTGTTTCCTATACTGTGTGTAATTTACTGAGGCCCCTGGGGCCCAATCTAGACACATGAAAGGCCCCGAAGGAGACTGAGGAATCAGTCAATTAAACTTTCAACTCTGGCTGGACTGGTTGAGGAACTAGAGGATCTGGTGTTGTTGTTTGGAGAAGATATTTGAGACGAGAGTTGTTGTAGGCAAATCACGAGATCTTTAGGATTCGAGAAGACTAGATGAGGACCAAGCACACATGGGTGTTTTAGGATGGCTGTTTGACTGATAATAAACCCGTAAGAAGTTTTGAAAGATCAGCGATGGAAGTTTGTTTGGAAGAAAAAGTGTACAAAAAAAAAATATATATATATATATATATATATATATAATTGCCCGGAAACCTTTTGTTGTTTAATAAGGTGTACTGAGCTCAATTAAATTCCTATTTGCATCAAGGTTTTCACTGGTTTCTTTGCTGTTTGTGAACTGTGAAGAGATTTTTGGGCTTAGAATATGATCAAAGCTGTGGATAAAAAATACACAGCATCATATTACTGAACTTTAGAGACACTAAGGCAGTGCCCAGGGAGGGACTCTGAATGACAAACGGCCCTGGAAATGCAGACCGGCCCACAACCTTGTATTTTTACAGGTTTTTTGCATTATACCACCGGCCGTTTGGGAAATCTGTTAACGGCAAGTCTGACCCTGCCCCTCGGCAGCAAAAGCTAATGGCCATTGGTGACGAGCATGTTTTTAAATATTTATTGCAAATGTATCATCAAAACAACTTCATACTCAACACTGAACATTCTAGGGTCATCACCTACGAAATTTCCACTTCACACAGCGCCCGATTCACAAGACAATCGAGACACACACACACACACACACACACACCATGCCTGTTCCTGCCACAGGCTGCCATACACACCCACATTCTTCCATTTAGCAGACGCTCTTATCTACAGGGACATTCCCCCTGAGGCAAGTAGGGTGAAGTGCCTTGCCCAAGGACACAACGTTATGTTGGCACAGCCAAGGGTTCGAACCAGGGACCTTCTGATTACCAACCCAACACCCTAACCGACTGCGCCACATGACTCCCTTCCCTGGAGGACATCCAAGCATCATGTTCATCAGGGTTCTGGATGGGCTACAAGAGAGACAACAGAGCAGATCATTTCAACCAGCGATGCGCGCAATGTCATAAGAAACGTACGATCCAGCTACACCATGCTGCCAAGAGGAGCTCTCATTTCCTGATTCCGAATGAAAAGCCTTGATATCCATCTGAAGTGCATGAAGAAGAAAAAAACAATCCGGGAAGCAGGTCTGGTCCCCCCCACCCCCCACTCTCTCCCCCCCCCACGCACACATACACCCCCCCCCCCCCCACTCTCTACCCCCCCCCACTCTCCTCCCCCTCCACCCCCCCTCTCACACACACACACCACCTCCCCCCACTCCCCCCCCCACCCCCCCCACTCTCTCCACCCCCACGCACACATACACCACCCCCCCCCACACTCCCCCCCACCCCCCCTCTCACACACACACACACACACACACACACACACACACACACACACACCACCTCCCCCACTCCCCCCCACCCCCCCCCACTCTCTCCACCCCCACGCACACATACACCACCCCCCCCCTACACTCCCCCCCACCCCCCCTCTCTCACACACACACACACACACACCACCTCCCCCCACCCCCCCTCCCCCCCGCAACAGTCAGACGGCTTGCTCGTGGCTAAAGCGGAGCCTGTCTCTTTAAGAAGACGCTCTCCTGTTGCACGGGGAGGCAGGCCGGTGATTTTCCACTCATGCTAATGTATAAATGGTCACCCATTTTAAGAGACAAAGGTCAGGAAGAAAACCTTATAAATAAAATTTACCTGCTGTGATCCCCTTATTCTACATCCTGACGCCGCGCAATAGTTGAAGGGACCGCTCGCCTATAAAGGAATAAAAGGAAACACGAAGCAGGTAAGGGATCAAGCCCTCTATTACTAACATCATTTACATTTTTATTTAAGGTAGTTCAAAATTTGATTTCACGTGTGATGTTGACTGATAAGATGATTTGCATCACCTTGAGGATATTTTGGTGAAATGTTTCATATTTTTCCCTTCCGCATCAGTTCTCCATATTCTTTATTTTTTGGATGTTGCATGCGTGATTTTAAACATTCATACGTTTTTTTATTTAAGAAGCATGAGAGGATCTATTCACGTTGATGGTTTTGAATGATGGGTTTAAATAGGCACATGGCAAATAATGTGGATGACAGCTTCAATTCTGCTGGTTATCCTCCTTGATTCTCCCATCAGTCACATCCACCGTTAACTTGGACGTTTCCGCAGCTTCAAGGCTCCTTGTTACATTGTTCATTTGCACGCTGGTACTTTTGCATTATTTCCCGTTAGTTCAGCCAACAAATTAAACCTAGAAGTGTCTTCACCAGACGGTTTGATATCCGCGCGTCATCCCCAAACGGTCTAAACATGTTCATTCACGGCATGTCTGTGATCTTTCTTATTGTATTTCAGTCATCTACAGTACCCCCTGTAGGCTAGACGACCCTACGAGAAATATGGACATATTCGTATGATTTGCCGTTTCTTGCCTCTGGTTCGGTTTAAGCAAGGCTGGTGTCAGTGATGTGTTGCCTGCTTAACGTCAATAATTGAGTCTATAAGGTTGTGAAGAGAGACTTGGTGGTTACAGTGTTGAGCAGGTGAATGTATGTATGACTGTGCTGTTTCCCTGGTTTCCTGGGGTAACTGTGCTGTTTCCTGGGGTAACTGTGCTGTTTCCCCGATTTCCTGGTGTAACTGTGCTGTTTCCTGGGGTAACTGTGCTGTTTCCCCGATTTCCTGGGGTTAACTGTGCTGTTTCCCCGGTTCCTGGGGTGTGAAGCGGCGGTGTTAAGGCACCCAGTCTTCGCTCCATGGGAACAAGGACGCGCGTCCAAACTCGCTCCTGAACATGTCGACGATGTTAACATTGGCACAGCGACTTGATAAAGGCATTTCATCACGTTATGACGCCTCAGAGCGCCCTTCAAAATTGAAGCAGGAGAACGCGTTGCCCAACATAGTGGTTCCATATATATAAAAATAATGATAATCATTTATCAGACGTTTTATCCAAAGCGATTTACATCCAGTATAGGGACAATCCCCCCTGCTGCAAGTAGGGTGAAGTGCCTTGCCCAAGGACACAACATCACATAGCCACAGCCTGGAATCAAACCCACAACCTTCCGATCATGAGGCCAACGCCTTAACCTGCTGAGCCACCTGACTCTCTACAGCAGTAGACTACAGATCCGACCTCACGCAGCTTTTATCTATAAGCAGGAAGCGAGGTGACTCATATTCACATGATGCTTGCTTAGCCATGTCATCTTGCCTCCGTAAGGTTACGGTCCAATTTGCCTCACCCTTTCCCTGTCAAAACATGTTTCTATTCCTGCCCACGAGCCTATACACTTGAAACCAGCCCCTTGTCAACATAGGAACTGCCTCTGTTAAGGCTGCAGGTTTGCCGAGAACAGATTTAAACCCCAGTGTTTTGCTCATTAAGACCAATTACCTCCCTATAGACCAAAAGAACATCGCAAAGGTGTAAGCACGATCTTCTTGTCAATGAGAATTCCAGACCAGGTTTACCTACCAACCAAATGAATGAGATTCCAAAGAATCTCATTTCACAACATTTAAAGGTCATCAGCGGTGGTCAGCGTGATTTATTGCCATGTAGATTGAACTGCTCAGCTGATAATGCATTGTGCCCCCAGACCCCCAGCTAACAAGTGAACATGCTGCTTCAGGAATGATAATCCCGGTGCCGCTTAGGTTGCTAATATTGGAATTAGAAGAACACCAACCTGGAGAGCCCTTGAGGCTCCCATTCCTCTCCTCTCTTCATGCAAAGGACAAGCAGTCCCCCCCCCCCTCCCCCCCTACCAAGAAAAAGACAGTCTCTCCTTCAGCCCTCCCCTGCTCTACTTCCTCTCTAACCTCCTTAAATTCTGCCTCTCGCGCTCCGCTCTCCCCGCACCCCTCCTCCTTCCCTCAATGTCCCCCCCTCCTCCTTCCCTCAGCCTCCCCCCTCCTCCTCCCCTCAGCTTCCCCCACCTCCTACCTTCCGTCGAACTCCCCCCCCCCCTCCTCCTCCTAGCTAGTCTACCTTCCCTACCAACGGTCTACCTCCACCTACCTTTGCAGCCACCCCCCCCCCCCTCCATCTCCTCCTCCCCCTTCAGTCGACATCCTCCAGTCCTCCGTTCTCACTTTGCTTCTCCGTCACTGGCCAACATGCTGTCAGAACCGAGTGAAATCTCTCACCAGCCGCTTAAACATCCTACAACAGTGCGTTTGGCTGGAGAGCTCATGGCTCCGTGCCAGCCTGGGACACCGTTTACGTGGACTTAACGGGCTCCAGGCACGATCAAACCGACCTGTGAACCTAGGCTGGGAGTGACGACAAGGTCCAGATAGGTGTCAGCGTGTAAAAATACCCTGGCACTCCTTGGGTTTGGGTCTAAGGGGAGAGGCAGTGTCTATTTTCAGAGCCGCGTTGGACCTTGAAAGATGCACAGTTGTAAACCCCCCCCCCCCCCTCCCTACCCCCCCATTGTGCGCGCGTGTTGCTTTGAATGAAGCGGCTCTCTGCTTGCATCTATATTTTACCGCCTGGTCTAGTTCCTTGCTGGCTTCTTTCCCTACTAGTGCATGTCTGATATCATGTGTGGGGTACATTATGAACCGTTCCTGAACCACTGACCCGGTTGTTCCTTCTTTCTGTTGCCCCAAAACATGTGCACAACTTGCAGCCATGATGTCATAACATGCATCCGATTGATGTTCCTCCACGCTGCTTCTAGAAAGCAGATTTTACTTTGTCGTGATTGGTTTAACAAACTAGCTATAGTAAGTTGGTCTGGACTCAACTTCTCCAACTGAAAGGTCTTGAATTTGTACTCCTACTTCATGGTCTAACGAACCGAGGTTGGGTTGAATCCCGGGCCTGTGGTTTAAATGGCAACTGTGCTGTTATTGAACAATCCCGAACGGCTATGAACTTGAGTGGACTTGACACGGCAGTCAGCTCATCATGTGACTTGACTGGGAAGTGAAAGTCGGAGCATGAACGCAACGCACTGTTTGCTTTCGCTGAAGATAGGACTTGTACACACACACACGCACACACACACGCACACCCTGAAGCTCCATCTATGCTTTGGGTTACAAAAACAGAAGCCAGACTGTATCTCTGCTTAGGGGCTGATATACAGTGCAGCGTTCTGTCGGTGTATATACGTCTTGAACCTCTTCAGCTGTATCAGTCAGATACGCTATCACCGACAGAGAGTGCTTTATGGTGCCTACTGTATTTCATACAGTAGAGGAATGTGTTATGATAGAGAGATAGAGGGAGCGAGAGCGAGAGAGAGAGCGAGGGAAAGATGGAAAGAGAAAGGGAGAGAATAGAGTTTTAATGTGAAAGCCCAGTGGAAAGAGTCTCTTAAAATAGGGCCATTATATAAGCGGACTGAGCTGCACGTGTTCCGTAGCACTGAAGTCTCCCTAAGCTGCCTGGCTCTTTCACACGCTAACGCACATACATGTACGCACGCGGTACCGGACCGGGGACCTGAACCGCTGGAGTGGCAGAGGCGGTTCGGACGGCCAAGAACGTTTCACTTGAGAAAAATGCAGGTTCGAATTCCTGCCAGCGAGCCACAGGAACATCCAGAGTACTGCAGGGTACCGGTGAGAGTGGTTCCCAGTCTCCAGTTGATCCTCTTGGGATGCCAGACGGATGCTGTTTGGGTGCTTGGAGGAGGAAGAGGAAGGAAGGCGAGGAAGGCTGTGTTTATGACAGGAAACCATAGATGGCTTATCACGTTCAGCCCGAAGCTCTGAATGTTCCTCATCCTATAACACACACACACACAGACATGACACGTACACACACGACACACACATACACACAGACATGACACGTATACACACGACACACACACACAGACATGACACGTACACACACGACACACACATACACACAGACATGACACGTATACACACGACACACACACACAGACATGACGCATACACGCACACAGCCACGACACACACGACACACACACACACACACAGACACACACACACACACAAGCGTATGGAGCTTAACCTCTATTGGTCATGAAAACACAAAACCAATAGACATACACAAATGCTAAAAACACACTCTCTCTTAAGCGAAGGCACCAATTCGTCCACTTTAATGTCTTCTGTCAACCTGGAGGGAGGGCCCTGGGCGTCATGCTGTTGACACATGCAAACATGGTGACCACACATCCTGTTCTGCTAGAGGCTGGTTCACATCATCGCAACCGGCAAGTTCGAATCCAGGAAGTTCATGTCAGAACATGAAAGTCAACGTACTTCCTGTTTTGACTGCGAAAAAAGGGAAACCCTCTGCGTCCGCCGAGTTTGCCGTGGTGCCGAATGCCAGATTCGTCAGCGAGAAGCGCCGAAGAACCCTTCCAGACTAAAAATCATCGTTCGCCCGATAAGCGTGAGGCCCCCCCTAGTGGGGTGTCTGCCCCGACCAGAGGAAGCAGCGACTGAGGCCGGGCTAAAGCGCCACGAAGCCTGCCATCTTCATCGACCCCCGTCTCTGCCCGTTATCAGGACGACCACAAGCTGACGAGCCACATCAGTGTGCTGTAACCAGAGACGGAGGCGTGAGCGCCCGGTGGAAACTTAGCAAAGTAATGGTTCCCCTTCCGTATGTGCCACTGCTCATCCCTGGGACACCCCGGGCCTCTCCTTGGCTTACCTGGAGCGCACCTGATACACCCGGCACCTGTCTGTCTCTCCGACTGGCTGCCTGGCTGCCTGTCTGCCCGTCTGGAAGTGTCAGAGAGTGGAAAGTTACCTGGAAGGTGTCACTCCAGCCCCAAGAAGCTTTACTCCGTCTGAGGACAGGGTTTATCGGCCTTAGGTAGTGGGCGTGTCTGGCTAAGAGCCCTGCTCGGTGCACGCAGACTGAGGTGACCGGGAGGACGAGACACTAGGAGGAGAGTCGAGGGATGGTATAGAGGTGGAAGTGGATCGGAAACGGAAACCTAACGCCTGCCATGAAGGAGATGTGAGTAGAGGAACCAGGGGTGTTTGGGGGCGGGGGGGGTGGGGGGGGGGGGGGTAGGGGGGCGTGGGGGCGGGGTAGGGATGCTGAGGAGAGAGAAGCATCGCTTGGGAATGGTTAACCCAAGGGGAAACGTACCAGACAGACCGACAGGAGAACGGGTTTCTGGACTTTTCCGTACAGTCAGATTTGTGCGTCACAGGGCTTATGTCGTCTATAGATAGGAAGGATAGTGAGTTGTGCTTAAAGAGAGCCAGGGTCATTGGGCTTCTGTACCGTTGTTTTACCAAACACGTATAGCAGATAGCTTTACCAGACTACCTTTTGAAAATCTTTTCTGCTACCAGACACATAGCTAACCTATGCAGAATTTGACTTCTGGCGCTAGCTTGTCTTCGGTACAATAAAACCCTCTTTTCGATGGTCTTTTAAGTGTCCTCCATTAGTGGCAGTTGGGTGCAGAACATCTTTGCTAGGGCATCTCCTTTTATATTTGGTACACTAAGCTAATAATATGAGCGATGCGGGGGAGGGGGGGGGGGGGTACCGACAATTAAAGATACTGAGAAAGTGTCTTCAGTCTGACCTAAGCAGAGAAGCCGTCTTCTAGGAGTTCATGTAATAGAATTAAACTCATTAGCCCACTGCTTGGCCTAAAATTAGCTTGCAAGTTAGCCTACTGCTGTGCGCGAACTATCGGTGACATAATCAACCAGCCAGTCTGCTAGCAAGGTGCTGTAGTGGCTGGGCCTATTGGGTGACTCGGCGAGGGGTTGGGCTTGAAAGGGGTTGGGCTGACATTTGCCGACGACGGCGAGACGAAACGTATGGAGTTCAGAGTTGGCTCTCTTTCGCTGTCCATCTCTGTCGGGTTGTCTGGTTCTGTATGTCTGGTTCAATATATCGTGAGATGAACTCGAGAATCCATCCCAAACTGTCAGACTGTCTGCATTGCAACATTCACGTTTGATCCAGGTTGCACGGTGACAGGAAATACTTTCATTATGCCAGAGAGCAGGCTGACAGACAGGCGGAGCGAGGCTTAGTAGTTGAGGCTGATATACAATCTTAGTCACCGGCTCGTATGGCTCTGGTATCTTAAGTTAGACACACATGGTCTTGAATTACACGCTGCTGTCGCACCGCGCGTGTAAACGCATCGTAAATCGCATGCCTGCAGCAAATGCACTGGGTATTAGCCATCGACAGGAGGGACTTCGAGTCTAAAGTTCACTGATGACCGTTTGCCTGTCGCTCCCACACGCCCACAGTTCCTCTGAGGAGGGTAGCTGTCCGTGTTTGGCGAGGGGAAACAAGATGGCTATCGTATTTCACTGAGGGAGACGTAGTACAGTACCTCTGGGCTCTGAAATAGACGCCCCTCTTGATCTTGCATTTTACATAAGCTCTTATCCAGAGCGACTTACAGCAAGTACAGGGAGCTTCCCCCCTGAGGCAAGTAGGGTGAAGTGCCTTGCCCAAGGACACAACGTCATGTTGACACAGCCAGGGTTCGAACCAAGGACCTTCTGATTACTAAGCCGACACCCTAACTGACTGCGCCGTATGATCTTCAGGACTTTGGAGCCAAAGTGGTTAATTGTCAATCTCTGTCTGTCTGTCTGTCTGTCTGTCTGTCTGTCTGTCTGTCTGTCTGTCTCCCCCCCCTACAGCATGGCACAGAAAGAGAAGCTCCAGTGTCTGAAGGACTTCCATAAAGACACTCTGAAGCCCTCCCCGGGCAAGAGCCCAGGCACGAGGCCCGAGGACGAGGCGGAAGGGAAGCCGCCCCAGCGGGAGAAGTGGGCGAGCAAGCTTGACTTCCTGCTCTCCGTGGCCGGCGGCTTTGTGGGTTTAGGCAACGTGTGGCGCTTCCCTTACCTCTGCTACAAGAACGGTGGAGGTGAGGGGACTGGGGGGGGGGGGGGGGGGGGGGTCGGACCGTGGCAAGAAAGGTGCGATGGCACTGCT
>CM059289.1:2950000-2960000 GCA_030340665.1 Neosalanx taihuensis | reverse complement strand
CGTACGGACAGATGAAAGATGATCTCATCTTAGAATCAGAAACAGTTTTATATTCGCTATGCAAGATGTACAAACACAGAATTGACTAACGCAGGAGAGAGCAAATACATGGAATGTAGAACATATATGGAACATGTATACGAATGAAGACGTTCATTCCAGACATCCCATCTGTAACCTATTACATTTATATTTAACATTTAGTCATTTTAGCAGACGATCTTATCCCGAGAAACTTGCAGCAAGTACAGGGACAGTCCGTCTGAGGCAAGTAGGGTGAAGTGTCTTGCCCAAGGACACAACGTCATCTGGCACGGCCGGGAATCGAACCGGCAACATTCTGATTTACTGGCCCAGTTTACCCAGTGGCTATATCGCCCCCCCCCCCCCCCCCCCTCCCCTCCCGATGGTTCTGTCCTGGGTCGTAAAGCTGTTCCTCAGCCCGGGCCATAAACCACTTTAACTGTAGAGACCGCGAAGACACTTTCCCGAGCTCGTCCAGACCCCAGTGTGTGTATCACCATTACTACCTGCGTGTAACGGCTGTAAACAGACCTCAGACACGACACCGCAACCCCCTAGAGACCTTAGACGGCTCAATCGATCCCAGACTGCTGTTTTTTTTTTTTACTGCTTTAAATCTCCCGTATTGATTGGTCGGGTCTGATTCATGTTTTGTGGCGACGTTAAACTGCAGCTCATTCTGTGGCCCCTATCCTTCATCGGCTAAGGCAGTTGCAGTGCTTGACTGCTAAAGCTACGATAAAATAAAGCCAACCAACTTTCATTATTCAGATTTACAGAGTTTGATCATTTAGATCTTAACCATTTGTGTATTTATCTAATATTTAGAGGTGCATATTTGACGATAAAAAATAGGAATTTCTAAGTTATTAATAATAATAATACCCCATTTAGCAGACGCTTTTATCCAAAGCGACTTACATTAATTACAGGGACGTCCCCCCCCCCCCTGAGGCAAGTAGGGTGAAGTGCCTCGTCCAAGGACACAACATCACATAGCCACAGCCGGGGTGTAAACTCACAACCTTCCGATCACGAGGCCAACGCCTCAACAAGCTGATCCACCTGACTCCCCGGCTAAGTTACCGGATAGCGTGAATAAAGGGACGACAGGACGTTACGATTCATGAGCTCTCCCTCCTTCTGCCACAGGTGGTCTACATCACAGCCACCTTCCCCTTCCTCATGCTCATCATCCTGTTGATCCGCGGCGTGACGCTGCCCGGCGCCTCCGTGGGCATCAAGTTCTACCTGTACCCAGACCTGGCTCGCCTCAAGGACCCCGAGGTAGGTGTCCCTCCGCCCCGGTCGCGCCCCGAGCACAAACCCGCCAGCGCCACATCCATCCCCACACGCGTTCGAGAACCTGGGGAAGGGGGGGGGGGGGGTTACAGGTCACGCCGGTCCATCCCCATAGCCCTAGCTTAGCTGTCAGCCGGTTTCTCCTCCCCCTCTCCCCCCACAGGTGTGGATCGACGCGGGGACCCAGATCTTCTTCTCCTACGCCATCTGCCTCGGCGCCATGACGTCCCTGGGAAGCTACAACAAGTACAAATACAACTGCTACAGGTGAGGGCCGCTGCTGGGGGAGGGGGGAGGGGGAGGCGGTGGGGGGGGGGCGGGGGGGTTGGGGGGGGAACGCAGGTTCCCTGTGTGGTCATTAACACCCTCCATGACATATGTGTGACATAGGGACTGTTTGCTGCTTGGAGCCCTCAACAGCGGTACCAGTTTTGTGTCTGGCTTCGCAATATTTTCCGTCCTGGGCTTCATGGCACAAGAGCAAGGGGTGGACATTGCCGATGTGGCAGAGTCAGGTACGAGGGTCTCTGTGGCAGTGATGGTGGGCACTGCTACTTCAAATCAAACGACTGTTACAGAACTTAGCGGAAGGTCGATCCAATTGAGGAAAACGAGAGAGAGAGAGAAAAAAAATCAATGATCGGGAAAAAAAAGGCATTTGAATTCCATTCAGATATACGGAATTGATCAGTTAAAGACGACGTCAAGAAATGGCAGTATCGGCAATCAAACACTCCTTGACGATGATGATGATGACGATGATGTTGAATAAACTCAGTGATCCAGTCTGTTGTCGTGGCAACAATTGGATCGGGCAGGAATCCTAGCTTACAATGCTTACAATAACAAAAACACTTCATGCAATGCTTGGATTTTTATATATAAAAGTTTGTCTATTCCTTTTGAGCCCAGAACTGGAAATGAAAGGTTAATGGCTGATGGGGGTTATTTCAAGCAGATGTGGCAGAGAAGCACAGTTTCAGGACTTGGGAAATTTCAACATCCCCCTTTTGTGGATTAAACAAGTTTTAAACCAGCTAGCAGCCTTTAAACTATCTCCTTCTGGCCTGTTTTTTTTGTATATCCTCCTGACGTGAGCCTAGGATTCTGAAACATCTCGACTGTACAATGTTCCACTGTGTGATTTCCTCCGTGAATACCATTGGCTTTCTCACCCTTCACCTTTTTGACACTGATGTATCACTGTGCTTCCTTCCTCCTGTGCATGTAGAGGTGTCACGTTACCGATTGGCTTCACCTGGAGGATGCTAGCGGTGATTTTTCTATTAACCAGAAAATCATCTTCCTTCGTTTCTCTGATCCTCTACGGATTTATCAGCACACACCCAGACCCACACAGCCGAATCTGTCTCAGGCCCTCTAACAGACTGAGATCCGGATCGTTCCGGCTGACTTCCAGACCAGCAGCTCTCTGGAGCTGAGCTAGATTAGCGTGTTCATCTTCAGGCGCAGTCTACCTGCTTTACTTTACTCCACATACCAAACCAGTCTTAGGATGATACTGGATTTATCTGCACACACAGAACAGAACTCACGGTCCGACCGGCTTGTGTTCTATTCTGAGGGGCTAGAACCCTGACAGGTAAGCTTCAGAACCAGGTGGAACATCGTAGAGCAGGTGATCAGCACAGACAACCACCTGAAGTAGTGTAGGTAGGGAGTTTGGTGAGAGAGAAGGAGGGAAGGAAAGAGAGAGAGAGACAGAGGAGTGCAGCGCTGCCAGTTTAGTCGCTAGTCACCCCGTGTTCGGTTTGATGCCTGCTCATGGTGCACAGCTCACCCTACGGGGGCGAGCGTCCAACCCTGCTCCTGGCAAAACCGCCTTCCCGTAGCCTTGTGTCGTTGCCACAACCCCGGTCGCCATCGACCTGGCTCGGCGCAACCAGCCAATCGTTCAGACGAGGCACCACCATTATATTGAGGTTGGAGCAAAAACCTTACGGGAAGGTAGTTTCTCCAGGAGGAATTTTGGATAACATGCTCTCCAGTATACCGCCAAAGACTGTCTGGCTCTTTGTATTGAACTTCTGTTGAACAGGTGTCATTTACCGGGATCCGATCTGTTGTTTACGCATGTGCTGCATACGTGTTTGGCTAGCTGTGACGTCACGTGAATCAGTTGCAGAGGGAGGGGTAGCTCACCTAGCTACCGTAGAAGAGAGGGCCCAAGAACCCAGAGCCAGACAAGCAAGATGATGGCTAACCAGAAAGGCATTAGCGGTCTCAGGGGGGCCAATCGTAACTTGCTATTTCCCCTGCCTTCATGCCCATTGGATCAAAGACAGACAGTAGCTTCTGCACATTCTGACATTCCAATTTGGTCCGTGCCGTGATTGGGCGCATCCTGGCGGCACAGACCAGATGAGCCAATCGACTTGTGCTAATTGCGTCTCCCTCCACCCCCCCCCCTTCCCCCCCCCCTCTGCTCTTCCCTCCCCAGGACCAGGACTGGCTTTCATTGCCTATCCCAAGGCCGTCTCCATGATGCCCCTACCAACCTTCTGGGCTATTCTCTTCTTCATTATGCTTCTGCTTCTAGGCCTCGACAGTCAGGTGGGTATACACACACACACACACATTCTACATCAGGGGTCTCCAATCCTGGTCCTCGAGGGCCGCTGTCTTGAAGGTTTTAGATGTTTCCCTGCTCCAGCACACCTGAGTCTAATGAAGCGTCGTTATCAAGCTCTGTGGAGGTGTGCTGGAGCAGGGAAACATCTAAAACCTTCAAGACAGCGGCCCTCGAGGACCAGGATTGGAGACCCCTGCTCTACATCATTCTGACAGCATCATTGTCCTGACATTTTCTCTTTAAGTATGAAATAAATACAAAAGAATCCCTTCCACCCTCTCTCTCTGTCTCTCTCTCTCTCTCTCTCTCTCTCTCTCTCTGTCTCTCTCTCTCTCTCATCCCCCCATCGTAGTTTGTCGAAGTGGAAGGACAGATCACATCTCTGGTGGATCTGTATCCATCCTTCCTAAGGAAGGGTTACCGGAGGGAAATCTTTATAGCTATAGTGTGCTGCGTCAGCTATCTTCTTGGACTCTCCATGGTCACCAAGGTAACCGCGACAACCGCCCGCTCGACATCAGGGCACGCTCCCGGACCGGGCGCCAACTTGGATACCCAACAAGCCTCTAACCTGTCGACCTCTGACCTCTCTTCCCTGTCCTGCAGGGTGGCATGTATGTGTTCCAGCTCTTTGACTACTATGCAGCCAGCGGTGTGTGCCTTCTATGGGTTGCATTCTTTGAATGTATTGCTGTAGCTTGGGTTTATGGTAAGTGGTCCGGCCGGTCGTACGTTGGAAAGCTCCCCGCTCCAGACTCCTGGTCCGGGGGGGGTGCAGCTCATCCTGCGAGCCAAGGGTGGTGACCCTGTGTGCTAACGCCAGCCTCTCCTCCTTCTTCCTCCTTCTTCCGTCCCTGGTCCCAGGCGCCGATAACTTCTACGATGCCATCGAGGACATGATAGGCTACAGACCGAACCCCTGGATGAAATGGAGCTGGACTGTGATCACTCCGGTGCTCTGCGTGGTGAGTGTCGTCGCCCGGTTACCGCCGCCGCCGCCCGCTCGCGGCCAGGCTTAATCTGGTTACGTTACAACTTAATCTGGTCGCACGACCGGTTCATCGCTTTACGCTCCCTTGTCGTACGGATTATGCCACTCAGTTTGGATTGGATTTGCCTCTCGTGGTAGATGTCTGATGAGAAGGTGCGACTGAGAGAACGAGTGTTATGCCGGTTATCGGCAATTGATTATCGGCTTGACTGGAAATAGCTCCGATGTGAATGAACGATCCGTTTGTCGACCACGTTAACCCCTAGGAACACATTAACCAAAGCATTCATGCTGTATCTCAACTGTAGTCTGTCTGGTATCGGTTAGGTACATATTTACCAACCCTGTAAGTATCTATTAACCAACCTCTTAAATCTGGCTCTCTTTCTCTCAGGGCTGCTTCATCTTTTCATTGGTCAAATATAAGCCTTTGACGTACAACAAGATCTACGAGTATCCTGATTGGTCGATCGGAGTGGGCTGGACCCTAGCCCTGGCCTCCATGATTTGCATCCCTATGGTGGTGGTCATCAAGATCATCCAATCGGACGGTCCACTCATCGAGGTGCGTATCCCTCCCCCCTCCCCTCGTCGTGGCTCAGCAAAGCAGGAACTGTTTAGTGTTCCATAGTCGGTCTCCACTGAAAGCTGTACTTGGATAACCTTGAGGTCCCAGGCGTCACTCTTGTTCAGAGACAATGGTCAGAGAACTCAGATATGCATGCTAATCTCTCCCTCTTTCCCTCTCTCTCTCTCTCTCTCTCTCTCTCCTCATCCCCTCCTCCTCCTCTTCCATCCTGTCTTCTTCCCCCCCCCCTCCACAGCGTATCAAGGCGGTGGCGGCCCCGGTGCGCGGCGGAGCGAGCTCCCGCCCGGCCGACCACAACCACGGCAAGAGCGGCGAGCTGGGCTACCCCCTGGACCCCAACGGCAACAAGGGCCTGATGATGAAGCCCACCCACACCATCGTGGAGACCATGATGTAGTAGACCGGGCCTTCGCTCTCCGTGAGAGGACCCCCCCGCCCCCCACACACACACACACCTCTCCCCTGGCTTTCTATGTGATAGTTTAGAGTGCTGTCGTTCCGCTAGGCCTAGCCCCAACAGTTTACATGTGTCTGCACTACGACTCGCTTGGGCTCGTTTTTCTACACAGGAAGTTACATATTATGTTTTTTCTGTCCATGCTTTTAATATTTTTTATTCGACTATTGTTATTATTATTATTATGGATATTACTACTCTAATTATTATTACAATCGTCGTAGTTTTTAGCGAGAAGAGAATTTTTTGATCTCAGACGTATGCAGAGCAGTACCTTTTTTCAAAGTAGATTCGTACGTTATCTTTCTAACACCTATCCTGTAGATAATGGATTATCAGTACTCTGTTTTTTGAGTTGGCATTTAAACAAAAACAAAAAAAAGACTTGTTCCTACAAAGGGCCATATATACCAGTTAAGACTAAATCTGTATCGTGTTTAAGAGTAACATATGAATCTGTAGCTGTTGGTAGAAGGAGCTTCGGGCCCTGCCTAGCTTACTTCCTGTCTCTGTTTCCGTAGGGGTGCTAGTGAGGTGAGACTAGTCCAGTTGGTGTAGTTGTTGTTATTATCGTTGTTGATGTTTGTCGTAAACCACCGCCGACTGTAACTCCACCATCCGCAGAGACCGGACTCCCCAGACTGTCCCCCTCTGTCTCAGTGGGGGCTACAGTGTCCCCCCTCCCTCTCCCCTGTGGTACAGTCCATCCCTGTCATGGTATAGTCCATCCCTGTCTGTGCTAGAGATGCGTTAAGGATCTCTGCAGAGCAGTTTCATGTCTTGCGTTCTAATGTAGGGCGTGTTCTAATGTAGGGCGTGTTCTAATGTAGGGCGTGTTCTAATGTAGGGCGTGTTGTAGGCATGAGGGTGTCTAGCGAGTGGTTTTTGTCATGTGACTCAAACCAGATGCGTCGACAACGTCCAGTGGTGACACCAGCCACCATCTTCTGACAGTGTAAAGCTGAAGCAGGGGACCACCTGATATCATAGCCATGGGGTTTATCCTCCGTTAGCTAACGACGTCAGCGATGCCCCAATAGAGGGCGGCTTTCGGCCGACGAAAACATCACGAGACCCAGTCATTTGTACACGCGTATGACATCACAGTGACATCATTGCGTCCTCCCGCACACTGCCCCCTGGTACAGTCCTTAGTCGTCATGCTGTCGTCGTGCCGACTCGACCAGCAATGCTGACAGTGTTTGCTGCTCCTCCCCC
This sequence comes from Neosalanx taihuensis, assembly GCA_030340665.1. Lineage (NCBI taxonomy): Eukaryota > Metazoa > Chordata > Actinopteri > Osmeriformes > Salangidae > Neosalanx > Neosalanx taihuensis. The sequence continues at coordinate 2,952,826 of CM059289.1, read as the reverse complement.
CGCCCCCCCCGCACACCGCCGGGGTAAGGAAGGGTCTCCCCTGCCTTCCTGCCTTGTCACACTCCCTAAAGTTCCTTCTGTGCTCCCTTGTCTCCTTCCTTCTCCTCCTCCCAGCTTCACCTGAGCCCCGACAGTTTCGTTTGAGGGAGGGGTTTGGGAAAGGATGCTTCGATGACTAGCATTAAGCGAACGCTCTCACTAAGCCCTACTTTGAAATGTGAAACTCACCAGGGGGAATGAAGCTGTAGTGGGTTACGTTCATCATCTATCGACATTTCTTTTTTTTTCTAGACCAGTTTCATTCAAATGTCATGTTTTATTTTGATTGTTTTTCAATCACATTTGCCTTTTGTATCCAAATGAGTGTATGAGTAATTCGTCGACAGTGGTTTACTGGAAGACGGGTGTCCTCTGCCACTGTTTAATCGATTGAGCTGCAATCTGTAATGTGCAATATACTTTTTAGAAGAAGTATTTGTTTCATTTCGTAATTGTTTTTTTTTTTTTTCGTTTTGGAAACGTGGTACTAACTTTTTGGGAATGTTTGAACCTGCAAACACATTTGAGTAAAAAAAACAATGCAATTTTCAGGGGCCAATGAAAAAAAAGCTTCAACAGTGATGTACTGCCATCGCAACCAACCAAATCGTTCAAAGCAGAAGCACTGCCTGGCGCCCCCTAGAGGCGCCATCAACTTTCTGACCTAGCCACTGAAGCACACCAATCACTGGTCCGCCAGTATAGTGCTGATACCCACCATGACCATATCAGAATGGAAGGGGCCCTGGTAGACAAACTGGACTTGGGAGACACTTTGACCATATCTCCACAAACCAGAGTAAAAGACCAAAGTCTAGATAAGTAGTTAGTGCAGATGTGACCAGGGCTAAGCAGCTCTCCAACTTTATCCCTCAATGGCACACATCAGATGAGAGTATTCATATCTACCACTCTTAAGATGCCATTACGTCTCCTTTATCAGGCTAACGCCTCTCTATACCCAAGGCTAACTCCCCTATCCCAGGCTAACGCCTCTCTCTACCCAAGGCTAACTCCCCTATCCCAGGCTAACGCCTCTCTCTACCCAAGGCTAACTCCCCTATCCCAGGCTAACGCCTCTCTCTACCCAAGGCTAACTCCCCTATCCCAGGCTAACGCCTCTCTCTACCCAAGGCTAACTCCCCTATCCCAGGCTAACGCCTCTCTCTACCCAAGGCTAACTCCCCTATCCCAGGCTAACGCCTCTCTCTACCCAAGGCTAACTCCCCTGTCCCAGGCTAACGCCTCTCTATACCCAAGGCTAACTCCCCTATCCCAGGCTAACGCCTCTCTCTACCCAAGGCTAACTCCCCTATCCCAGGCTAACGCCTCTCTCTACCCAAGGCTAACTCCCCTATCCCAGGCTAACGCCTCTCTCTACCCAAGGCTAACTCCCCTATCCCAGGCTAACGCCTCTCTCTACCCAAGGCTAACTCCCCTATCCCAGGCTAACGCCTCTCTCTACCCAAGGCTAACTCCCCTATCCCAGGCTAACGCCTCTCTCTACCCAAGGCTAACTCCCCTATCCCAGGCTAACGCCTCTCTCTACCCAAGGCTAACTCCCCTGTCCCAGGCTAACGCCTCTCTATACCCAAGGCTAACTCCCCTATCCCAGGCTAACACCTCTCTCTACCCAAGGCTAACTCCCCTATCCCAGGCTAACGCCTCTCTCTACCCAAGGCTAACTCCCCTATCCCAGGCTAACGCCTCTCTCTACCCAAGGCTAACTCCCCTATCCCAGGCTAACGCCTCTCTCTACCCAAGGCTAACTCCCCTATCCCAGGCTAACGCCTCTCTCTACCCAAGGCTAACTTCCCTATCCCAGGCTAATTCACTCTCCACCCAAGGCTAACTTCCCTATCACAGGCTAATTCCACTCTCTACCCAAGGCTAACTTCCCTATCCCAGGCTAACTTCACTCTTCGCCCAAGGCTAACTCCCCTATCCCAGGCTAACTTCACTCTTCGCCCAAGGCTAACTCCCCTATCCCAGGCTAACTTCTCTCTCCACCCAAGGCTAACTTCCCCATCCAAAGCTACTAATTCCACTCTCCACCCAAGGTTAACTCTGTACACTGTCCAACCCAGGCAAATCTCTCCCATGCTAATACTGTATTCTCCTCCAAGCACAGCACTTACCAGCCCCTCCTTTCGCAGAATGTATTAGGATAAATCTTTTAAATTCGCAGAGAAACATTTGTAAAGAATTTGAGAGTTTTTATTTTTTATTTCTATGGCTAACCTGTAAGCAGAATAATGTGTATTTAAACAGGTTTTACAAGACGTAAAACATTTTTATTTCTTAATAAAAAAAAGTATCTTTGAAATAAAGCCTTTGCTTCTCTTGACGGCATCATCGGTGTGTGAAGGCCACAGAGTAGATAGAATGCACTTTAACCCCAATCCCCCCCCCCCAACCAAACACACACACACAAACACCTCCACCCAACACACACACACACACACACATTGCTCTGCTGCCTCATGTCTCTGCTAGTTGATCCAGGAAGCTGTTAGGATCACAACCCTCTGACCCCTCCAAGACAGGCCCGCAATCCACCACCCTGGTGGAACCCCTGTGCAGTTCAGGAAGAGCAGGGTGAGAGGCCTAGAGAGATGAAACTGAGGCAGGCCCAGGTCCAGGTCTAGGCCCAGGTCCAGGCCCAGGTCCAGATCCAGGTCCAGGGCAGTACTGGCCAGATCACTGGGTTCTGCTGCATCTGTTTTTAAAAATGTAATCCCAGAACCCCCCCCCCCCCCCCCCCCCCCCCCATCTTTAAACAGTTAA
>CM059289.1:2795000-2945000 GCA_030340665.1 Neosalanx taihuensis | reverse complement strand
GGCAGGCAGAGATTAGAGGGACAACGTTAGAGAGCTATTTTTAAAGAGCGAGAGAGAGCGAGAGCTGGGGCGAGAGAGCCACGTTGTAAAGCAGCTGGTGTGTTTATACCTGTTAACTGTCCCTGCAGCAATACACACCGACACACCTAAACACACACACACCGACACAGATGCACACACACGTGTAGACGCACACACACACACACACACACAGGCACACCCACATGCAAACACACAAACACCAAGATACGCAGACAGAGGCCTAGAGGCTATACACGCAGATACACACACGCACGCATACAGACAACAAACACACACCCTGAAGGGCACACACAGCCTTCTACAGAGCTATTATCGCAATTGCGCTTTCAAGAGGCATATTGTTCCATGTATATATTCTCTACAGCGATCCACTCCCATCTCCTCCACCTCTCCTCTCTCCCCTCACTCTCCCCACACTCTCTCCTCTCTCCCCTCACTCTCTCCTCTCTCCCCGCACTCTCTCCCCACACTCTCTCCTCTCTCCCCACACTCTCTCCTCTCTCCCCTCACTCTCTCCTCCACCTCTCCTCTCTCCCCTCACTCTCTCCTCCACCTCTCCTCTCTCCCCTCACTCTCTCCTCTCTCCCCTCACTCTCTCCTCCACCTCTCCTCTCTCCCCTCACTCTCTCCTCCACCTATCCTCTCTCCCCCCACTCTCTCCCCTCACTCTCTCCCCACACTCTCTCCTCCACCTCTCCTCTCCCCACACTCTCTCCTCCACCTCTCCTCTCTCCCCTCACTCTCTCCCCTCACTCTCTCCCCACACTCTCTCCTCTCTCCCCTCACTCTCTCCTCCACCTCTCCTCTCTCCCCTCACTCTCTCCTCCACCTCTCCTCTCTCCCCTCACTCTCTCCTCCTCTGCATGCTCGCCTGTGTGCTCTCTCCTCTCTCCTTTGCCCCTGCCGCCTTTCATCCAGTCCCCGGCAGAGTCACGTCACCAGCAGAAGCCTGTAAAGAAGCTGGGTCACACACGCAGTTTTCTTCACTGCTGTACAGACACAACACACAAACAACAACATGCTCGCACACATGCAAACAACAGACACTCTTCTTGGCTGCTTCTCTCTCACACACACACACACACACACACACACGCAGATAGAAAACAGGCACCCAGAGGAGACCAACACATCAGCATTATTGTAACCCCAAAAAGCCAGCGCGGCCTTTGGAGTTGACACAAAGTGACGCAGTTGGACTGGAGCTGGGCTTCATGTCCCCAACCCACCACCCCACCCCCGCCCCCACACACACCCCCCACCCCCCCACCCCCGCCCCCACACCTCCCCTTCAGTCTGGTGGCAGAGTGACAGAGAGAATCCGGTTTGATGTATTTTTTTCTCGCTGCCAACAGGTGGCAGCTGCGGCCCGTTAACGACGTGCGGAGGAAGCGCCGGCGCCGCACTTCAAAGCAACAGTTCACATATTCATACATACATTACCCAGAGAATCAGGACAGCGGAAAAACGCAACCCCCAAAAAAACCTCTACTCCAGGAAACATCGCCCCCGCGCAAATCAGACAGAGAAATCTGGAATGACTCGGATTGACAGTTGATGGAGTCTTTATGAATCCTCATGATCATGAGGGGGGGGGGGGGGGGGTCAATGGGATGGTCAATGCGTCCGGGACTTGGACCGCGAGCCGATCTTTTCCAGAACCCGTTTCTTTCGCACATTGCTGCAAACGCCACGCGCCTTCCACAGCCACATCAGTCCAGCAATCAAAGTGAATGTTTTCCTTTTTATTTCATTATTTACATTTGTATTTTTGTTCTATTTTATTCATGCAAAAGTAGTTGGGGTTAGAGGAGCATGCCTACTCCCGCACGGATTCATGCATGCATTTAGGATACCGAAATTAGCTCAGCTTTCAGATGCAGATAAGCTTGATAACAAATACATGCAGAAGCGTGGATATGTACCTTTATGAATTCTTCTCTTTAATATTGCTTGAAGAAAAAGCATCTTTCCCCCCCCCCCGGTCAAGTTAATCTGAACACCGCTATAATCTCCAGCACGGAAAGAGCAGACAACGATGAGTTACTTGCCTTCTCCCCCTCTCTCTCTCTCCCCCTCTCCCCTTTCCTCCTCTCTCTGTCTCTATTTCTTTTTACCTCGTGGGTACCACATCGACCCACCCCCCCGCTGTGCGATCCTTTAAAAAAACGCGATCACGAAGCCCGCATGGGATCTCAATGATCGGATGCTGACGAGGTTTGACGTCTTCAGACCACTCCTAAATACTCTCAAATAGATGTTCAGAATCTGGGTGTGCATTCATGCATTACAATAGAAACAACCCCTCTCTGTCTTTCTTTATCTCTCCTTCCGTACCCTCTCCCTCTTCCCTCTCTCCCTCCCTCTCTCTCTCTCTCTCTCTCTCTCCCTCTCTCTCTCTCTCTCTCTCTCTCTCTCTCTCTCTCTCTCTCTCTCTGATTAAAACATGTTTAACTCTTAGACTCAAAGCCTTCGGGACCTCCGATGGCCTACTTAGTTCTGCTGGTGCTCTGTGTATGTGTCTGTGTCAGAGTATCACTTGAAGATGAAGGGAACTTGAGAGATCAACCCGTGAGTGTGTGTTTTTTCAAAAGCACAGTTCCAGAACGGCCCTACTCAGCCATCAGAGCGACTTGACGCCCTCGCCCCGTGCAATGAAACATCTAGAAATCAAACAGCAACAGGAGCGACCGCTGTTGCCTGTGCTGCTGCTCTATATGACTGTAAGTAAGATCGCAGCTCTCTACGAGGGCCTCGATCCCCTTTGGGGCCCCTTTTTTTCTGTCCCCCTCTCCTCTTCCCTTCTTCCTCTCCTCCTCTCCTCCCACCCTGTCCCCTCTCCTCCTCTCCTCCTCTCCTCCCACCCTGTCCCCTCTCCTCCTCTCCTCTCCCCTTCTTCCTCTCCTCTTCTCCTCCCACCCTGTCCCCTCTCCTCCTCCCCCCTTCTTCCTCTCCTCTTCTCCTCCCACCCTGTCCCCTCTCCTCCTCTCCCCTTCTTCCTCTCCTCTTCTCCTCCCACCCTGTCCCCTCTCCTCCTCTCCCCTTCTTCCTCTCCTCTTCTCCTCCCACCCTGTCCCCTCTCCTCCTCTCCCCTTCTTCCTCTCCTCTTCTCCTCTCACCCTGTCCCCTCTTCCCTTCTTCCTCTCCTCCTCTCCTCCCACCCTGTCCCCTCTCCTCCTCTCCTCCTCTCCTCCCACTAGAGAACTGCGCGGGACTGTTTTTTTCATCCCGCTCCCGCCCGCTCCCGGTGAATTTCTGACCATTACCGCCCGCTCCCGCTGAATTTCTGACCAATCCCGCCCGCTCCCGCAGAATTTCTGACCATTACCGCCTGCTCCCGCAAAGTGTGCGCAACGTGCCCGCCCAGACCCGCGATGTGTCTTCAATATAGTTAGCAAGTTCTTACCAACAGGGCTGCTTGAATGAGCTACTATACAATCGTTTTAATGGGAACATAAATAGACAAAGCAACACGCATTTAAATGTAACTTTTTTTTTATTAAAATATAAACCTTGCATAATCACATGGCACCTAAAACAGGCTGCTTTGCAAATCACAATATAAATATGAAAATTGTCAGCCTACTAGTAACACCGCCAACACGCCTCTTTATGTAGTCTATGACCTCAATAACAAATGGCAACGAGAGGCTGAGTGGCTCAAACAGTAGTAGCATAGCCTAAAATAAACTAAGTTAATAAATGAATTTAACGAATCACTTGCCAATATTGCTATGGAGGAAGAGAATGTTGCTGACCGACTGCGGCCCTATTCTCGTGCGCCTCTCTTCCAAGATGCGCCCACAGACACTAAATGTACTAAACTAGATGCGAGAATACTGAAGATGAAACGCGCTAGCTTTGAGAGCGCTTGTCGAACTTGCCTTGTTTAGTTAGTGTACACAACTTGTTTAATGTTCTGCTCTACTTCGTTGGTTGACTGACTCATGACTCAGTAGTACCTAGCTATTACAATCCCGCACAAACCCGCAGTATTTTTTTTTAGCCGCCCGCTCCCGCCCGCAGTTAAATTGAAACCGCCCGTTCCCGCGAGATTTGCGTTGGGTCCCGCGGGACCCCGCGGGACCCAATCCCAGTGCAGACCTCTACCTCCCACCCTGTCCCCTCTCCTCCTCTCCTCTCCCCTTCTTCCTCTCCTCTTCTCCTCCCACCCTGTCCCCTCTCCTCCTCTCCCCTTCTTCCTCTCCTCCTCTCCTCCCACCCTGTCCCCTCTCCTCCTCTCCTCCCACCCTGTCCCCTCTCCTCCTCTCCTCTCCCCTTCTTCCTCTCCTCTTCTCCTCCCACCCTGTCCCCTCTCCTCCTCTCCCCTTCTTCCTCTCCTCTTCTCCTCCCACCCTGTCCCCTCTCCTCCTCTCCTCTCCCCTTCTTCCTCTCCTCTTCTCCTCCCACCCTGTCCCCTCTCCTCCTCTCCTCTCTGCCTCTCTTGCTAACCCACTCTGACTTGAGTCCCCCCCCCCCCGGGGCCAGTTAAGAGTGATCACGCTCCCTCGTAACGAACACACACGCACACTCCGGCCTCCCTGCTCGGCGAGGCTCATTAAGTCTGACTCTTTCTCTCAGGAGTTTCTCAGCTGGAGACTGAGTGTCACAAACAAGCTGCTTCTACACATCATCCCAGCTGGACTCAGGCCAGGCCAGGCTCCTAGCCTCCTCCAGCCTCCAGACTCTCCCCAGCCCCCTTCCCTCTCTCTCCCTTTCCTTTTCTTCCTCCAACCTCGTCAGCCCTCTCCCTCTTTCTTCGACCCTCTCTGCCCTCTCTCTCCTCTACCTCGCCCACACTGTGTAACTGTACACTGTGTTAACCCAGTCTGACAGAGCACAGTTGCTGGGAGGCATCTTCTCTGGGAGGAACTTCAGAAGGTAATCCATTTGGACAATATGAGCCAAGTCTGTAATCTGATTGGACAGTCCGTATTGGTTCCATAATCTGATTGGACAGTTGGTGCGGTTTCTTTAATCCTTGAAAACTTTGCACCTCAGCGCCACGTCTCCTTATTGTGTCCCCTATCAAAGACTCTCTCTCACTCTCTCTCCCTCTCATTCCCTCTCATACTCTCTTGCTCTCCTATTCTCTCTTTCTCCCTCTGGGTCTCCTCTCTCTTTGTGTCTCTGGTCCTTCTAGGTTTCTGTCTTTGCCCAGTCTCTTCTCATCTGTTTTGTCCTGTCTTGGCCTGAGTTCCTCCGGACATCACAATGCACCTTGAAGGTGTACTGTAGGAGAGCTCAGGTAGGGATTTTGCTGAGCTCTGAGTTCTGTTTTCCAAGTTCAGCATTCTATTAGCACCGAGGCACACAACATGGTTAATCGAGAAAACAAACAAATTCACGACCGTCTGATTTAATGTGACTTCTTTAACCTACAGGAATCGTGGCGAAGAGAGGGCAGAGGGAAAAGAAACAGGTAAGAGAGGAAAGGAGGGAATAACGCAGGATGAAGAGGAGGAGAGGAGATTTTCTCATGTACGGGCTAATTACCATGGCTGCAGTTCTGTGCTCTAGTTATGTCAGGAGTCTACTATGGTGGGATCAAACATACGTAGTTGTGCAGCATCAGCTACCCCAGTGCCCCCCCACACCCCCCCCCCCCCCACCCCCACACCCTTCCCCTTGAATAAATACTCATTTTACATTGAGTGTATTGGCATTAGCAACACACCAGCAACACTCTAGCAACACGCCAGCTACAGACTGGCAACACACCAGCTACACGCTAGCAACACACCAACTACACGCTAGTAACACACCAGCTACATGCTACCAACACACCAGCAACATGCTAGAAACACACCAGCTACAGACTAGCAATGCACCAGCTACACGCTAGCAACACACCAGATACACGCTAGCAACACGCCAGCTACAGACTGGCAACACACCAGCTACATGCTAACAACACACCAACTACACACTAGCAACACACCAGCTACATGCTACCAACACACCAGCAACACGCTAGAAACACACCAGCTACAGACTAGCAACACACCAGCTACAAGCTAGCAACACACCAGCTACATGCTACCAACACACCAGATACACGCTACCAACACACCAGATACACATTAGCAACACACCAGCTACAGACTAGCAACACACCAGCTACACGCTAGCAACACACCAGCTACAAGCTAGCAACACACCAACTACACTCTAGCAACACACCAGCTACAAGCTAGCAACACACCAGCTACACGCTAGCAACACACCAGCTACAAGCTAGCAACACACCAACTACACGCTAGCAACACACCAGCTACAAGCTAGCAACACACCAACTACACGCTAGCAACACACCAACTACACGCTAGCAACACACCAGCTACAGACTAGCAACACACCAACTATACACAAGCTATACACCAGCAACACCAGCATATCACATTGCCCGGGCTGTTTGCTGTGTTGCCCTGCATCTCAATAATCCATTTTCCTTCTTAGACTTGGTCCCCCCTTCTTAAGAAGCCAGGATCCAAGCCTCCCCATCACACAGAGCCAGCTCCTGCTAACAGAGTGGATATCTTATGGATCCATGTCTACGTTTGACCTGATGTTCACCTGCAGATTTGTGGACACTCTGAAAATGAAGGCTGTTCTTAATGCACACCCAGGAGCTGGCTTTAGTTCCAGGCTGCTCCGTGCCTCAGAAGATAGCCTGTACGCCAACTACATTAAACATTAATAGCTGTTTTAAAACGCACACACATACACACACACACACACACACGATGTCTTCTCTAAGACTATTAAGCCAGTTAATGTACTCAAACACTCACATTCAACATCATAGCCAACAGGGAAGCTGATTTTTTTTGCCTCCATGAAATTAGTGATTCAACACAAGTACCACAGTAAGTGCTCCCTAAAACCCCTTAATGTGCACATACGGAGTCACACAAACCTTCACACACATACTGACACACACATGCACACACACACATCTCTCTTAAAGTGTTTCTGGACTGTGGTTTCTCATCTCCAGCTGTCTCTGAAGCTATCGCTGCAGCCAGGTCCTCTTGGGCTGGTCAGACAGCTACCATAATTGCCAGTCCAGACAGACAAAAAACAGCTTGTCAACCAGACAGCCAATCAAATGACCAGACAGTCCAACCAGTCAGTCAGTTAAACCAGTCAGTCAAACCAGTCAGCCAACGTGTCAGTCAGCCAGCCAGCCAGCCAATCAGAAAGGTTGTTGTGATACAGACAAGGTCCCCAACAGGCCCTGAGGAGTCCAAGTCAGTTGACATATTTCAACTGAAATGTGGTCAGCAGCGCACAGGTGTCAGATCCTGGTCCGCGAGGGCCACTGTCCTGACAGTTTGAGATGTTTCCCTGCTCCAGCACACCTGATTACAATGAATGGATTGTACTCAAGCTCTGTGGAAGCCTTCTAATGCCCATTCATTTGTATCAGGTGTGCTAGAGCAGGGAAACATCTAAAACTTGCAGGACAGTGGCCCTCGAAGACCAGGATCTGACATTCGTAAAGTAGAGGGTCCTTCTCTGTCGGTATGCTCCCTCCCCCCCAACCTGAGGTCCCGAATCAGCCTCCCGAGCCCCAGAGCTGGGCTCCGTCCTCTTCATTGGGCCCCACTGGACTACGTCAACACTTGCTCTTCATTCATCCATACGTAGGTGCGGTGTAGGAGCGGTCGGTAAATCAACGCGCGCTCGTTCGTAGTGTCACAAATAGAAGTTCCTTTTATTGTTCTTCGGTAACAGAAATGTAAATCCAACTCGTCTTTAAACAGAAAAAACACGATCAAGGTCTGAAATGCGGAATCCGGTATGCGATCAAAAAAATTGTTTTCTTTCCACTCTCCAAACACACACACCTGTTCCCAGGTGGCCTCTTCATATAAAGTAACACCCTCTGACCTCATCATTACAAAATAATCATGGTCAATGTTGTTTCATTATGATCGGTCTGATTTAGCACTACATATTACACTACGTGAATATTATAAAAATAAAGTAAATAAAACACAGCTCAGTGTTATGGCTTCAACATCATATTCATTATCTTGCTATCGTATGGAACCAGCCTCGCCTGAAGACCTTCCAAACACACAGGGGAAGGTGTTGTTGCACTACTGCAGTCGATAGTAGCAATGTGTGCGTTGTAACACACAGTGTGTGTTTTAGTAGCAGTGTGAGTTGTGGTAGCATTGTGTGTGTGTTTGTAGCAGTGTGCGTTGTGGTACTGTGTGTTTTTGCAGGTGATTTGCGAGGGTGTGTTGCAGAACTGCACCGTGTGTGTGTCTGTTGTTTCCGAAGTGTTTGTGTGTGTGTGTAATCAACCGTGTGTTTGTGTCGTAACAGTGTGTTGGTCATAGGGATAGTTATGGCAGCTGTGGTAGATGTGTGTGTGTTTCTGTGTGCCCTAGTGGCCGTGTGTGTGTGTGTGTGTGTGTGTGTGTGTGTGTGTGTGTGTGTGTGTGTGTGTGTGTGTGTGCTGTGCTGTGACTGGGAGTCCCTAGGGACCTCTGTCCAACAACAGTCATCAGTCATCAGAGGCGCTAGCCGCTGAAACCTGGATGATCTCTTACATCTCCTATAACAACACACCATTAATCACACACACACACACTGTACAAACACAAACTCACACACACAAACTCACACTCAGGCATGAATAAGCACACACGTTCCGACACACACAGGTGAATACACACACAGGTGAATACACACACGCACAGCTGACAGTCCCAGCCTGCAGTGAGAACACAGTGGGGGCTTGCGTGTCCCCTGGCTGAAGACACACACACCATCAACACCAGCTCTGCTGCTGATGTAAGAGAACCTCCTCCAGCTCTCCCTCTCTCTCTCTCTCTCTCTCTCTCTCTTTCTCCCTCTCTCTCTCTCCCTCTATCTCTCCCTCCCTCCCTCTGTCCCTCCCTCTCTCTCTCCCTCTCTCTCTCTCTATCTCACTACCTCCCCTTTCCCTCTCTCAAACACACACGCTCCCACTCTCTTCCTCCCTCCCTCTCTCTTTCTCTCTATTGACCTATCCTCCCCTATCCAGCCCTGTCTTTCTCGTACTCTCTCGCTCTGTCTCCCTCTCTTTCCCCTCTCCCTCTCTCTTTCTCAAACACACACGCTCCCTCTCTCTTACAAACTCTCATTCTTATCCTCTCTCACTCTCTCTATCGACCCATCCTCTCTTTCTCGTACTCTCTCTCTCACTCACATTTGCTTAAAACTATTTGTCTCGCAGACGCGCTCTCTCTTACGCGGACTCTCTCTCCGTCTCGCTCTGCTATCACTTTCACACTCTCTCACTTTCAGTCTCTCTACTATCGCTCTCACATCGTGATCCCTCTCTCTCCCCCCCCCCCCCGCCCTCTCTCGCCCTTTTACTCACATAGCCGCGCGCACGGACGTAGAAACACAGTTAGAAGTGGTGCATTGCACAATACCCTTGATCCTTCGTCTGATGACCCCCAACCGGCACTTGAGCGAAACAGAAAACATCCTCCTCTCCTCTCCTCCTCTTCTCATCCACTCATCGCAGAAACGAGAGGGGGAGAATAGCTTCGCGGCGCTTAGTAACCAGTCACATGGTTCTCCCAGGAGCTGTCGGCTCCTCCACTCTCCTCGCCGAAGAAAATGCAACACAGAGTTACTCTCTCCCTCTATGTATCTCTCTCTCTCTCTCTCTCTCTCTCTCTCTGTCTCTCTCTCTCTCTGTCTCTCTCTCTGTCTCTCTCTCTGTCTCTCTCTCTGTCTCTCTTTTTCTCTCTCTCAATCTCTCCTCTCCTTCCTCCCCCCTCCCTACTTTCAGCATATGAAGTCACCCCACGACAAAGCAAACTTCCAGCGCTCTGAGACGAGGCGGCTCGTGGCTGGAGAACGAAGAAGAAGACGTGATGCACAGGGAGAGGAAGAAGTGGAGAGAGCGATGGGGAAAAAACACAGGTGAAGAGGGAGAAGGAGAGGAAGAGTCAGGGAGAGAGAGAGCCATCAACGGAGAGGCAGGGGGTGAAGCGAGGAGAGGACCTGAACAGTGGAAAGAGAGGAATAAATGATGTCCCCAGTGGGAGAGGAAGAAAAAGGAAGGAGATGAGGAAAGATGAGCGCTTGGTTTCATTCACAGACAGGAGAGCACATGCTCCATGTCATTCTGTCCTTATCAACACAGGAAGAGATTTATAAACCCTCCCCAGCGCCGTGATCCTACACCTTGCTCAATGCTATCTCTCTTTCTCTCTCTGTCTTTCTCTTCTACTCTCTTTTTCTTCCTCTCTATCTCAATATCCCTCCAATGCACTGAAAACACACACCTACTCTCACACATGTACAATTAATGTAGACATTTATGCAGCACAAACATGAAACAAAAGCTTGATGCTGTGGTGTTATATATTCAGAACCCTGTTCACGTAGCTCCTGCATTCGGTTCTAGCTGGAAGTGTCCATCTGGTACCATGAACGGAATACACAAAAACTACTTGACTCTACCCTACCCTCTCCTAACTCTATTAATTTCTATTCTCCTCTCAGTTCTGTTCTCTCCTCACCTACTCACGCCTCTCTCCTCGCCTCCCCTTTCCTCCCCTCTCCTTTCCTCCCCTCTCCTTTCCTCCCCTCCCCTTTCCTCCCCTCTCCTTTCCTCCCCTCTCCTTTCCTCCCCTCTCCTTTCCTCCCCTCTCCTTTCCTCCCCTCCCTTTCCTCCCCTCTCCTTTCCTCCCCTCTCCTTTCCTCCCCTCTCCTTTCCTCCCCTCTCCTTTCCTCCCCTCTCCTTTCCTCCCCTCTCCTTTCCTCTCCTCTCCTTTCCTCCCCTCTCCTTTTCCTCCCCTCTCCTTTCCTCTCCTCTCCTTTCCTCCCCTCTCCTTTTCCTCCCCTCTCCTTTCCTCCCCTCTCCTTTCCTCTCCTCCCCTTTCCTCCCCTCTCCTTTCCTCCCCTCTCCTTTCCTCCCCTCTCCTTTCCTCCCCTCCCTTTCCTCCCCTCTCCTTTCCTCCCCTCTCCTTTCCTCCCCTCTCATTTCCTCCCCTCCCTTTCCTCCCCTCTCCTTTCCTCCCCTCTCCTTTCCGCCCCTCTCCTTTCCTCCCCTCTCCTTTCCTCCCCTCTCCTTTTCCTCCCCTCTCCTTTCCTCCCCTCTCCTTTCCTCTCCTCCCCTTTCCTCCCCTCTCCTTTCCTCCCCTCCCTTTCCTCCCCTCTCCTTTCCTCCCCTCTCCTTTCCTCCCCTCTCCTTTCCTCCCCTCTCCTTTCCTCCCCTCTCCTTTCCTCCCCTCTCCTTTCCTCTCCTCTCCTTTCCTCCCCTCTCCTTTTCCTCCCCTCTCCTTTCCTCTCCTCTCCTTTCCTCCCCTCTCCTTTTCCTCCCCTCTCCTTTCCTCCCCTCTCCTTTCCTCTCCTCCCCTTTCCTACCCTCTCCTTTCCTCCCCTCTCCTTTCCTCCCCTCTCCTTTCCTCCCCTCCCTTTCCTCCCCTCTCCTTTCCTCCCCTCTCCTTTCCTCCCCTCCCTTTCCTCCCCTCTCCTTTCCTCCCCTCTCCTTTCCTCCCCTCTCCTTTCCTCCCCTCTCCTTTCCTCCCCTCTCCTTTTCCTCCCCTCTCCTTTCCTCCCCTCTCCTTTCCTCTCCTCCCCTTTCCTCCCCTCTCCTTTCCTCCCCTCTCCTTTCCTCCCCTCTCCTTTCCTCCCCTCCCTTTCCTCCCCTCTCCTTTCCTCCCCTCTCCTTTCCTCCCCTCTCATTTCCTCCCCTCCCTTTCCTCCCCTCTCCTTTCCTCCCCTCTCCTTTCCTCCCCTCTCCTTTCCTCCCCTCTCCTTTCCTCCCCTCTCTTTTCCTCCCCTCCCCTTTCCTCCCCTCTCCTTTCCTCCCCTTCCCTTTCCTCCCCTCTCATTTCCTCCCCTCCCTTTCCTCCCCTCTCCTTTCCTCCCCTCTCCTTTCCTCCCCTCCCCTTTCCTCCCCTCTCCTTTCCTCCCCTCCCCTTTCCTCCCCTCCCCTTTCCTCTCCTCTTCTTACCTCTCCTCTCTTGCCCTCTCTGGTCTTCTGCAGGGAGGGTCACAGAGTCAGACAAATGGTCCCTCCAGTATTTATTTATACCTTACACAGCTTTACCATCTATCTCTATCTATCTCAGCAGGTTCCTCAACCCCTCCATCATAGTGTTAACACACACACGTACACACACACAAACCAAAATACACGAGCACACACACAGACACCCGCATGGATGAGCCGGGGAGTTATGTGGTGAAATCGGTCAGGGCGCCAGGTTAGTAGTCAGAAGGGCTCTGGTTCGAGCCCCGGCTGTGCCAACATGAGGTTGTGAAAGGCTGCTAACAGGTACAGTTGTACACGCTCCCCCCTGGGCCCCCCACCCTGGCCAGCGCCTTGCCTCCCCCTCCACATCCCGCTGCTTCCCTGCACCTCACACGCACCCCTGCCACCCTACCCTCTGCCCACCCCACCCCCAGCCTCCGCCCACCCCCAGCCTCCGCCCGCCCCCAGCCTCCGCCCGCCCCCAGCCTCCGCCCACCCCCAGCCTCCGCCTGCCCCCAGCCTCCACCCGCCCACTCTGCAAGGAAATCTGGGCCATTTCTGGAGATCAACGCAAAGGAACAAAGAAGAACAGCGAGGCACGGAAAGAACCGGAAAGATGCAGGAGAGGAAGAATGGAGGGGAGTTTACGAGCGAAGAGGATGAGAGAGAAAGCGAGAGAGGACAGGATTAGAACTACGTTCCATTTAATCACTGAGCATTGATGCTGCGCTACAGATCGACTTACAGCAAGTACAGGGATGTTCCCCCTGAGGCAAGCAGGGTGAAGTGCCTTGCCCAGGGACACAACGTAGTTTGGCATGGCCAGGAATCAAACCAGCAACCTTCTGATGACTAGCCCGATTACCTAACCGCTCAGCCACCTCCTGACTAGGGTCTTCTGCATGCTGACAGTCACATGGTAAAAGGTACAGAGGCTAGTGCCATCAGAAGCTACTCTCAGGATTAGTCCTTACTCATCTCCACAGTAGCACCTGCAGATTCTCAGAAGCCATGTTTAAAAGAACACACCGTGGCCCCCACCTCTCCACTCTCCTCCATCCCTTCCTCTGATCCTCGCTCCTTCCTTCCGTCCCCTGGCTCCATCCCCCTCTCTGCTTCTTTCCTCCCCTTTCTTCACCTCCCTCATGCTCCTCTCCTCCCATCTCCACCACTCCTTCACTCCCCCTGCTCCTTTCCCCCTGTCCTCGTCTCCGCCGGTCCTGTCCCACTCTCCTTCCCAGCTCCATCTCTCCTCCCTTCCCCTTCCCTATTCTTTCTCCTCCCCAGCTCCACCTCTCCTCCATCCCCCTTCTCTGTTCCCTCTCCCCCTCCGCCTCCTGCCTCCCCCTCCTGCCTCTGCCCCCGTCCTGGGATCTGGTCTCAGTGATGCAACATCAGGCAACATCTGCAAGACGCAAGTCTGCTCTCTAAGATCATCATCAGCGCGAGCTGTGCGTCCTCTTCATCCTCATCGCCACCCGTACCATCATCCTCTTCATCGCCGTTATCGTTCCTCATCGTGACCCTTTGCTGTTATCGACGCAGCCTACTTCCTGTGACAGTATGGCCCACTTCCTGTGAGAGAACCTGGTTTGGAGGAGAACCCTCCAGAACTTTCCAGCTGGCTGTGTTGTGGACACCAGAGCATCCAACTGCTCCAATTCATCCATGGCAGAACTGAAGACCTGCAGTATTCGTTTTTGTCAGGTATCGTTCGATTGCTAGATGATCCCAGCTTGTATTACCGTCTAGCAGGGTATATGCAGCGATGGTGCGTAAGTGTACATTTCTCTCTCTTTGTTTCCCTCCCCCTCTCCCTCTCCCTCCATTTAGGAGTCTGTGGGCTTGTATTAAATATTCATCAGACTAGTGCTGTGTGTGGGAGCACCAGAATCCAGCGCCTGTTGGTTTAGGATGGATCATGGCAATCTGATGCTCTCTGTAGAGACCGCGGCTGTATTTATGTCTGCTTATGCAGGATGATATAGACTGCATTTGCACAGAACATACACCATTGTTTCCTGTGAAAATACGATGAACATTATACTACTATTATAGTTTACAGATGTTGGTTTCCTTGTCAGTCATTTTGTATGTACCCTAGTCTCCTTCAATGTATCCTAGTCCCCCTGTCCATCTCCTAGCCCCCCTGGTTATGTCCTAGCCCCCTTGGTCGTGCCCTAGCCCCCCTGCTTATATCCTAGCCCCCTTGCTTGTGTCCTAGCCTCCTTTGCTTGTGTCCTAGCCTCCTTTGCTTGTGTCCTTACCCCCCTGTTTATGTCCTAGCTCCCCTGCTTGTGTCCTAGCCCCCTAGTTTGTATCCTTTTTGACTCCCTGCCTATCTCCTCATCCCCCTGGTTGTCTCTTACCCCCCCCCCCCCCCCCCCTTCATATCCTGGTCCCCCTATCTCATCTTTCCCTCGTCTGCCTCTGCTTTGCTGCGTGTCCTACTCTCGGTTCTGCTGTGAGTAAATATAGCAGATTCTAGCTGCTACTGGGGCTGAATCGTGCTTGCTGCTGTTGCCAACTCAGAAACATATTCTCATGACACAGCTGCAGCTGCTACAATACTGTACTACTACAGACATCCTCACCACACATTTTTCCATTTAGCAGACGCTCTTATCCAGAACGACTTACAGCAAGTACAGGGATGTTCCCCCCTGAGGCAAGTAGGGTGAAGTGCCTTGCCCAAGGACACAACATCATGTTGGCACTGTCTAGGGTTCGAACTGGGTATCTTTTGATTACCAGCCCCACTCCCTAACAACACCACACCAGCTCACAAACACAGCACAACCTAGACAAACGTCAACACAATGTTGACTATCTGCTAAAGAATCCTCGGACAAATGAAGAGTTTCAACAACTGGGTCATTTTGAAGAACGACAGTTGGGTGGAACAGGAAGGACCTCCAGCACCGTGTTTGAAAACAGCAATAACAACAAAAACGCACTCCGGGGGGGGGAAATGCCTGCTGATTCTGATAGAGAAGAGAGGTTAGTGAGCGCTTTAAATCCTGGAAATGGATGTGGGGGGTGAGTGAGGTAGCGTGTGTGGTGCACGTGATCTGGGGGTGTTGAATCATGCCCGGGTTAAAGTTAGTTCCTTGTGACATATCTGCATGTGCGAGATTTGCGCGATAACCTGCGACGCCAAGGGGGGAAACGTGAGGGGAAGCTGCGTTCATGGTGCGAAGCGGCGCGTAGCGTGTGTAAACGACAGGTGGGCGTCGCATAAGTAGCGTGAAGTGTTTGCGCGCATGCCTTTTCTTTAATGAGGCCCAGGCATGTTGTGCGCGCCCTTTCCGCGTGCAGTGTGTGTGCGTGCGTGCCGCGTGTGTGTGCGTGCGCTCACCGCTGAGGCAAAGGCCGAGGGAACACAGGCTTTCCTGGCAGCAGTCCTCGGGGCTCTCCAGCGCCCCCTGGGGGTCCCGCGCGCGCCTGCGCGGCGACATCCTCCTCGCCAGCCTCGAAACGCGGCTCACCCCGCGGTCCACGGCGGCGCACATCGCCCAACCCCCCCCCCCCTCCCCTTTCCTTCCTTCCCGCCCGCGTGCCCGCACGCCCCCTCCTCCTCACCTCGCCCCCGCTCTCAGGCCTCCCTCCCTCGCCTTCCTCCTCTGAAGTCGCCTCTCTTTCCTTCCCTCCTCCCCCCCCCCCCCCCGCCGCCTCAGATAGCTCCTCTTCCCCTCCTCTCTGCAGAGTTAGCAGAGGCACGCGTTTCACCGCGCAGAGCAGGCGAGCGGGGAGTTTGTCTCTTCCTCTCAGAGATGTGAAAAACAGCACGAAACCCTGCCTGGTTTCCTCCTCTCGTTCCTTATTCCCTCTCCCTCCCTCCCCTCTTATTCTCTCTCTTTTATATGTCTCTCCCTCCCTCCCCCCCTTTTTTGCTCCCTCTTCGTGAAGCCCTATCCTACGGCTTCCGCTGAAACAGCCCACCCACCCTCCTTCCTTCCTTCCCTCCCTCCTTCTCCTCTCCTCTTTAATCTTTCTCCCGTGCCTCTTCCTAATGAGCTCAGCAGCGACCAGCGAGGCTGATGATCAAGAACAGGTTAACCTGTGACCAGAGACCACAGGCAGAGGGTCGGAGAGAGAGAGAGATGGAAAGAGAGAAGGAGAGAGTGAGAGGAAGAGAGAGACAAAAGGAGGTAGGAGAGAGTCCCGATTGACAGTAATCACAGAGAGACAGAGAAAGAGAGAGAAGGAGAGGGAGAGAAGGTGGAGTGAACAAGCAATTGGAGTGATATAGAGCTAGGGACGAAGAGACAAACGAGAGAAAGCAGCAGAAAGAAGCACCAGAGAGGGAGAGAGAGAGACCACGGAGACCGATCGCCACGGAGAGTTAAAGACAGAATGTGTGGATTTTGTCTGTAGGGATACACATCAGTCTTTCCACTTCAAACAGAACCTGCAGCCTGGACTGACCCACTTTCCAGCTGCTCATTGATGAAGAGAGGAAAAGTTGTTTGTGTGTTTGTTCACAGTGGCTCAGATCGAAGGTCAAACATCATTTGCTGCTTACATTTGGCTGTTTGAGGATATTTGTCCTCATCTGGACCCCTCCCATTATGTCGACAATAGCATCAGTCTCCTCGGAGAGGAGAGAAGGAGAGGAGAGAAAAGTGAGGAGAGGAGGAGAGAAGAGGAGAGAGGTGAGGAGAGGAGAGGAGAGAAGAGAGGTAAAGAGAGGAGAGGAGAAGAGAGGTGAGGTGAGGGGAGAAGAGGAGAGAGGTAAAGAGAGGAGAGGAGAAGATAGAGTAGGTGAGGAGAGGAGAGAGGAGGGGTGAGGAAAGGAAAAGAGAGGAGAGATGAGAGGTGAGGTGAGGAGAGGTGAGCCGAGAAGAGGTTTCGGGAATCTAATTTACCTGACTGGGAGTCGGAAAACGTATTGTAACTCAGAACTCTTCTGCCACACGGGAGACATCATTAGGAGATTCAATGATCAGCTCAGATCACATCACAGGAACTTGTTCTTGTTCAAGAACTATTTTTTGATTCCCACCAAAATCCATGAGCACAGTGTAAAGTGTGGAGCATGGCCTAGTTTATTTCTCTCCTGCTCTCTTTCCCTCTTCTCTCTCTCTCTCTCTCTTTGGTCTCTCTTTCTACCCCATGCAAGTGTAGAAAAGATCAGACCAGCGAGAGAAAAACAGAGGGGGAGAGACAGACAGAGGCAGGATGGAGAGAGAAAAAAGAGCAGGAAGCAAAACACAAAAGTGATGTCTCTGCACTTTTCTGCTGTTCTCATCCTTCTTTCCGTTTGTCTCTTTCGTTCCTGGTTTCTGCGAGGCGTTCCTCCTCCGCCCTCGCTTCTGGAAGCTTCTCCCAGACTGTGATCTCCCGTGCGTCGCAGGAAGCCCTGGCAGGTGGCTGTCTAGTACATAACGCCACACTGCTCTTTCATCAACGGCCAATCCTGGTTGATACTGGATCCGTGCTCGCATGCGCTCACACACACATGCACACACACTGCTTTTTTTCTCCCTGGAGCTCTTTTCCAATGATACCACTGGCAGGGCAGCGATGACTGGAGCCCCGAGCTGAATAGGAGAGTGGTCAACTGGGAAACACTGGAGAACATGGTAGAACACAGCAAAGCACAGGGGAGGGGGGGGGGGGGAGGGGAGGGGGGGGGAGGGGAGGGGGGACATGAAGAGTAGAGCAGAGGAGAGGAGGGGAGAGGAGGGGAGGAGAGCAGTTGAGAGGAGGGGAGAGGAGGAGAAGGGAGGGGGGACATGAGGAGAGGAGAAGAGGGGGGAACAGAGGAGTAGAGCGGAGGATGGAGGGAAGAGGAGGGAAGAAGAGCAGTTGAGAGGAGAGGAGTGGAGTGGAGGGGAGGCACAAAGAGAGAAAAGGAGAAGAGGGGAGAGCAGAGGAGTAGAGCAGAGGAGGGAAGGGAATAGTAGGGGAGGAAAGCAGGAGAGGAGGAGAGAGGAGACGTGAGGAAAGGAAAGGAGAAGAGAGGAGAGGAGGAGAGAAGAGGAGAGAGTAAAGAAGCTGACACATCTGTCACATACGGGCAGGCTTTTAAATGGGTCAAACATGTGTAGGGTAGAGATACTGCTGAGCTTCCCGTCACACACAGTCAAAGTCACACACACAACACCAACACACACGCAACAAAGTCTGCCACATATCCACACAGCCAAAACACCCACGCTGAAACACCTGACACACACACAAAGTCCAATACTGTGCTTAGCGCTGTCAGAAAGTTCGACCAGGTACTGTATTCCTGTCTGCTCAGTTCTAAACCGATGACAGCTCCCTCCTCAGCGCCGATGCAGAAGGACAGGTACTGGAATCAGCTCTGTTCTACGGGGGCCAGTGTGTGAGGCTGGAATGATCCGGAATGGGTTGTGAAGTGGGCCTGACTGTCAGTGATCAGTGGAACAGGAGAATCCCAGCCGCCCCTTCCTCTCAACAGGGGGTCAGAGGTACCATTTCCTGTTTTGTTTGTGCTCTGCTGGAGGTAATGGACTGCATGACAGGGGTTATAAAGAGACAGAGAGAGGAAGGGGGGGGTGAGGAAGAGAGCGAAAGAGACAGAGAGAGAGGAGTAAGGAAGGAAGGGGAGGGAGGGAGAGCGAGGGAGGAGGAGAAAGAGGAAGGGCAAATATGCAGAGAAAGAGAGCAGGAAGAAGGAAGAGAGACAGAGGGAGAAGGAAGCAAGGGAGATCGAGAGAGACAGAAGGAGAGAGAAAGGGAGAGACCAAAAGAGACAGAAGAAGAGAGAGAGAGACAGAAGGAGAGTGAAGGAGATAAAGAGCAATAGAGAGAGAGAGAGAGAGAGAGAAGGAGAGAGAGAGAGAGAGAGAGAAGGAGAGACAGAAGGAGAGAGCAACAGAGATGAAGAGTGATAGCTAAATAGAGAGAGAAGGAGAGACAGAAGGAGAGAGCAACAGAGATAAAGAGTGATAGCTAAATAGAGAGAGAAGGAGAGACAGGAGAGAGCAACAGAGATGAAGAGTGATAGCTAAATAGAGAGAGAAGGAGAGACAGAAGGAGAGAGCAACAGAGATGAAGAGTGATAGCTAAATAGAGAGAGAAGGAGAGAGAAAGAGAGAGAGAGAGAGTAACAGGTGAGCCTTTCCAGCAATGGAGACATTCCCTCCCCTGAGACGCAGCGAGCAGCAGACACTCCTGTCGCCAGAAGCGACATCACACTGGCTTATCCCCTTGGGAAGACTTGCTAAGGCCGACATCACATGTTCATTCAACAGGTTCACGTCACAGCGCACGCAACTACCATGCTGGATCTCCCAGAAACACCAGCAGGATCCTGGGAAGGACGAAGATAGAGAGAAGGAAGAGAGGTGGAACGATAGAGAGGAACACCATGAGAGCAAAAAACACAGGGAGACAGAGGCCGTATAGAAAAACGAGTAACAAAGAGGAAACAAACCAACTGAGGAGATAAAGATTTAAAACATCCATAGAGAGAGAGAGAGAGAGCAAGAGGAAGAGCAAAGGAGGGAGAAAAAAGAATGGAGGGAGGAGGAACAGAGTGACAGAGAATGACAGAGTGAGGAAGAGAGATTAAGAAAAAAAGGGAAAAGAGAGACGAAAAAGAGAATGAGAAGAGAGACAGAGAGAGTGTGCAAGAGAGCGAAAAAGAAAGACAGAGAGAGAGAGAGCGCTTGAGAGAAACAGAGAGAGAAAGAGAGCATTTGAGAGAGACAGAGAGAGAGACAGATACAGAGACAGAGAGAGACAGAGAGATGCAGATAGAGAGAAAGAGAGAGACAGATAGAGAGTGATAGAGAGAGAGAGACAGAGAGAGACACAGAGAGAGAGATGCAGATAGAGAGAGAAAGAGAGAGACAGATAGAGAGTGATAGAGAGAGAGAGACAGAGAGAGACACAGAGAGAGAGATGCAGATAGAGAGAGAAAGAGAGAGACAGATAGAGAGTGACAGAGAGAGAGAGACAGAGAGAGAGAGAGAGAGACAGAGAGAGACAGAGAGAGACAGAGAGAGAGATGCATATAGAGAGAGAAAGAGAGAGACAGATAGAGAGAGAAAGAGAGAGACAGATAGAGAGAGACAGAGAGAGAGAGAGAGCGCTTGAAAGAGACAGAGACAGATAGAGACAGAGAGAGACACAGAGAGAGAGATGCAAACAGAGAGAGAGACAGAGAGTGATAGAGAGACAGAGAGCAAGAGAGAGAGAGACAGAGAGACAGACAGAGAGAGAGAGAGACAGAGAGACAGACAGAGAGAGAGAGAGAGACAGACAGAGAGACAGACAGAGAGAGAGCGCTTGAAAGAGATAGAGAGATATGAGCTCCCCAGCTCCACTGAGCTGCTAAGGATTTGATATCATTCTGCAGTGGCATTGATGATGACTCTCCTCCAGAACACATGAATAGTGGAGGATGTGTTCTCTAGTCTGATCACACAGCAACTCTCTCTCTGAACGTTTACCCACAGGTCAGGCTCTGTCTGTCTGCTCACCTGTCTGTCTGCCCTATCCACCTGTCTGTCTGTCTGTCTGTCTACCCTACCCACCTGTCTGTCTACCCTACCCACCTGTCTGTCTACCCTATCCACCTGTCTGTCTGTCTGCCCTATCCACCTGTCTGTCTGTCTGTCTACCCTACCCACCTGTCTGTCTACCCTACCCACCTGTCTGTCTACCCTATCCACCTGTCTGTCTGTCTGCCCTATCCACCTGTCTGTCTGTCTGTCTACCCTACCCACCTGTCTGTCTACCCTACCCACCTGTCTGTCTACCCTATCCACCTGTCTGTCTGTCTGCCCTATCCACCTGTCTGTCTGTCTGTCTACCCTACCCACCTGTCTGTCTACCCTACCCACCTGTCTGTCTACCCTATCCACCTGTCTGTCTGTCTACCCTATCCACCTGTCTGTCTGTCTGCCCTATCCACCTGTCTGTCTGTCTACCCTACCCACCTGTCAGTCTGCTCACCTGTCTGTCTACCCTACCCACCTGTCTGCAAGTCCAACTGCCTGCCCACCTGTCTGTCTACCCTACCCACCTGTCTGTCTGCTCACCTGTCTGTCTACCCACCTGTCTGTCTGTCTGTCTACCTGTCTGCAAGTCCATCTGCCTGCCCACCTGTCTGTCTACCCACCTGTCTGTCTGTCTGTCTACCTGTCTGCAAGTCCATCTGCCTGCCCACCTGTCTGTCTACCCTATCCACCTGTCTGTCTGTCTGTCTGTCTGTCTGTCTGTCTGTCTACATGTCTGGAAGTCCATCTGCCTGCCCACCTGTCTGTCTACCCTATCCACCTGTCTGTCTGTCTGTCTGTCTGTCTGTCTGTCTACCTGTCTGGAAGTCCATCTGCCTGCCCACCTGTCTGTCTACCCTATCCACCTGTCTGTCTGTCTGTCTGTCTACCTGTCTGAAAATCCACCTGTCTGAACACCTGTCTGTCTCCATGCCTGTCTATATGTGTCTTGCCTGAAGATTGAAACACACTCATCAGAACAGACACACTTCCAGAACCTTCTACCTGGGGACCACAACCTGGAGAGAGAGATCCCAGCTGTAACAGAGGGGGTGGTGTGTGTGTGTGTGTGTGTGTGCGCGTCGCTCTGTGTGTGTCTCTGCGTGTGTGTCTGTCGATCTTACTGCACGTGTGTGTGTGCGTGCGCGGTGGGGGGGGGGGCGATGGAGGGAAGTCTGTGTTCCTTCTCATCCTAATCTATGAGCTCTGAGCTGCACTCTTCCCCCCTGAGGCTCACACCTTCTGAAACAGAGACCGTGGAGGAGGAGGGGGAGGAAGGGGAAGAGGTGGGAGAGGCTGGGGAGGTGGAGGAAGAGGAGGAGGGGAAGGAGGGATGAGGGAGAAGGAGGAGGGGGGTAGAAACAGAAGAAAATAAGGAGGAGGGGATGGGAAGGGAAGAATTTTGCATTTATTCCGAACGTCGTTTAGATTTATTTCATCACAAACGATAAGGTCGGTTTAACAATTTTGGTTGAAAAATTGACGTACTCTTCGGAATATGTGGAACTGCTTGAATGGCTTCCTGCAGGGAATCCACAAGTTTGTGCAGAAACTGATGACCCACGTTCTCCCAGCAGGATCTGGTGATGTTCCAAAGAGCTTCTCTGAGCCACAAAACGTTCAGCTTTCTCACTCGACAGTTTACATTTACATGTATTCATTCAGCAGACACTTTTATCCAAAGCGACTTCCAAGAGAGAGCTTTACAAAAGAGCATCGGTCACTGAGCATAGCAACGTGATAGACCCCGAACATAGCAGGTTTATAGATTATGAATATGAATATTGTGAGAACCAATAAGTGCCAAGGGAAGAGCTATATGAGCATTCAGCCTAATAGTTTACAAATTTAAGATGAGTCTCCGATGGATAGACAGTAAAGCAACAACACTAACAAGTTTCTGCTTGGGGATTAACAAAGTAATTCTGATTCTGAACAACAACAACAGCTGATATTTCTAAGTGCCATTAAATTCTCGGAACAAGTGAGTCTTGAGCCTTTTCTTGAAGAGACAGTCTGTGTTTCTGATGGAGGTGGGGAGTTGATTCCACCATTGGGGAGCCAGAGAGGGGAAGAGTTTGTGTTGTGCGCTCTTAAGAGGGGGGCCCACTAGACGGTTGTCAGAGGAGGACTGTAGGTGGCGGGCAGGGGTGTAAGGCCGGAGGAGAGAGTTGCTTCGGGGCCGTCCCGTTTACTGTCACATCCGCACACAGTCGCCAGCCCCCTAGAGGGCGACACTCACCCTAGAGCACATAACACTCAGCTTTTCTTCTGTCTTGGGGCACACCTGCGGTGCATTTGTAATCACCACTTCCTACTTAAGCACTGGGTACCCTTCCCCCTTCACTCTGTCATGGAGTTTCGTGAGTACACTTACCTCTTGTGGATTACCCTCTCTGGATTAAACCTCTGTTAGACTAACCAGTTGACTGTGGAATATTCTGTTATTAAAAGAGACTGTTAAGCTAGGAACTTCGCTAACCTAGCAGTGTTTGATACCATGCACATCCGGCCTATCATCAATAAACCCTTTTGCTGCAACTGACCTACCATCTGCGTGTGTGCCTGAAAACCCCAGCCTGATAGTTTACTGCTCGGAAGGTCAGTACCAGGGTCTTGAATCTGATACAGGCCATGATGGGAAGCCAGTGGAGGGAGAATCAGTTCCCCCCGTGAATCGTTCAGTGTGGTGTCAAACAGCTGGACGAGCCTGAGGTGTCACATCCTGCCGTAGCCCCTCCCCTTCCACCAGCGCGTCTTCCGTGAAGACAACACTCCAAACTAAACTCTCCATTTTATTTTCAATTACGATCCGTAATCGACCTCCCTGCAGTCACAAAGGCACTCAAATGGAACAAGCCGGTTACACAGAGACACACACACGCGCACGCAATTATCATTAGTCAGATGATCCCATGTGTGTCTTAATGGTCCTCGCCGGATCTCTCAGGAGACGTTCTTGCTGAAGATGCTTCTCCAGTCAACAGCCACGTCACATGACTCACACCGAGGATAAATATACAAACTGGGGCAGCGAGCGTGACGTCCTCTCTCTCTCATCCCTCTTTCACCCCCCCTCCATGTCTCGACCTCTCTCCCTCTCTCGCGCTCATCGTTTAGTCATTATTTATTTTTTACATTTAGATAGGGCACTCTCACTCTATCCCTCTCTTCCGCAACGTAGCACCTCCACTCGCTCCTGTCTTCCCCCCCTTTTTTGGTTTTGCTCCCTCTCTCTCCCGTCTCTGTCGCTCGGTGCCGTAACATCAGCATGGAGGCAGCGCCCCCTACTGGTGGAAGGTTCGCTCCACAGAGAGGACCAGCCAAGGCTCAGAGCGATGGTTTGATCTGTCAGGATCCTTCATGCAAGGTGGACCGTGGGGAAGGGGGGGGGGGGCCTCGTCTCCATGGACACCCGCCAGGCCTTGGGACAGAGCCGAGAGGTTGCCAGGTGTGAGAGGTTGCCAGGTTGGAGAGTTTCCAGACTTCAACACACACCTGGACGTACCAGCAGAGGAACTAGAGCTAACATCCTATCACAGCCCAAACAACTAACCAGCAGAAGGACAACACTGCGACCAGCACTTTAGGGTGTAAGACTGGAATATTCTTCTCCTTCCAAGTTAGAATTAGGCCTACTCCTCCAAACTAATGTTGCCCCCGGAAACTGCAGTTACCTCTGTTAACCTGCTAGGTTTCATTTCCTATCAGGTGATGAATACAAGGAACCTGAATAACAAATAATAAGGCACGGATCTTGTTCAGCCATTCATCCCTTGCATGTTGGATGCATGTCTGCCTCGTGTTCGTGTGTGCCTGCCTGTTTGTTGTGTGTGGGTGTGTGTACGTGTGTTGGGTGTGTGGGGGTGTGTGTGTGTGGGTTGGCCCTAGCCGTGCCAGCAGAGGGAGTCGGAGGGCCAGCAGGCTCCCCTGGGGCCCCGGGGACAGACAGGCCAGGCAGAAAGTAGCCCCACCTGAGACCAGGACAGCTGTGACTGCTTCCACTGATGGAGGGGAGGCTACGCTGCTAATCTGCCACACACACAACCACACAAACACACACGCATGCGTACACACAGTCCTGCTAGCCTTTTCGGTGCCCTACGCACGCATCACATACCAGAGACACACTATTCTACACGTTGAGGACAGAATACTCACAGCGACACACACAGGCATACACAAACACATTGACACACATGGATAATAATGAATCGCAGACAGCCGACCTCCAGTGGACCAATATTTTCTCATAAACAGAGGGCATGGACCGATGATAAAAACAGAAGAAGCTCAGTATTTCCTGCTAATAGACCCATGTGTGTGAAGAGGCAGCCATGCTATTAAATCCGTTAAAGCTCCAGATATCTAACAAGGCACCTCATTTCTGAACAATCTGATGGAAAGAGAGGCGTTGAAAGAGAGACAGCAGACTGAGAGAGGCGAGAAAGAGAGAAAAAGAGAGGATAGGAGTTAAGGAAAGGGAGAAACAGGGAAAGAAAACTAGAAAACCACAATGGTTCATCACTTCATTTTCCTGAGACTAGGCACAGCTAGACCAGCACAGATTAGCAAAGGTCAGGCAGTACCAGCCGAGCTCAGATGGGTAGTGGTGGTGGATGATGATGGAGAATGATTTCAGAAGCAGCACACAGAAAAAAAAATATCTCTAATTTTACGAGCCTTTCATGGATAACAAATGATGCTGTCAGAAAATAAACGGACACCTGATTATGGTCTGGATGTGGAATCTATCAACATGACCATCATGTCCTCTTCCAATCCCCTCATAGAGAACAAACTGCCTGGAGACTGAAAGCCTGTCCTCATGTCTGGTTTGAAGAGTCACCTCCAAACACACACACACGCACACACACCACACACACACTCACACAAATGCACACATACCACATACACCACACACACGCACACTCACTCACATACCACATACATCACACTCACACACACACACACATGCACGCACATACCACATATACCACACACACACACGCACACAAATACCACATACATCACACTCACACACACACACACACAAGCACGCACATACCACATACACCACACACACACACACACACACACACACACACACACATACCACATATACCACACACACACACGCACACAAATACCACATACATCACACTCACACACACATGCACGCACATACCACATACACCACACACACACACACACACACATACCACATACACCACACACACACACACACATACCACATACACCACACACACACATGCATACAAATACCACATAAACAAATGTGCACACTCACAAACCCACACATGTGCACACACCACACACAAGTGCACACGCACCTCACACGCACCACACACACCCTGCTGTTGAAGGTCCCTGGTGAGGACTAGAGCAGGACTAGAGCAGAGTTCGCTGGGTGACATTTCCCCTCCACCTGCAGGCTTTCGGTGATTTCTACTGTTGCACTTAAATACCATGACCTCTCCCCAGCCCCTCGGTATCTCTGTTCATCTCTCTCTCTCCATCCCTCTCTCTCTCTCTCTCTCTCTCTCTCTCTCTACCTCTCTCTCTCTCTACCTGCCTCTCCCTTCTTCTCTTCATCCCTTTCCGTCGCTGTCTCTCTCTCCCTTCCATCTCCATCCCTCTTTCTCTCCGTTCATTTCTCCTCCTCTGTCTCCATCTTGCCATGCGCCTCTCTCCTGCCTCCTTCCCTGCTCTCTGCCAGACTGACTAATTGCAGCAGTAATGCATTTATGTATTCATGCGTTCATGGACGTGCCAGTTTGCCTCTCATTATTCCCCTAATTTGACTGGGTTCAAGTTCACTCCGTCTATTGTGTGTGCGCGCGTGTGTGTGTGAGGCGTGCGCATGTGTGTGGGGAGGGGGGGGGGGGGGGGGTAGGTGGAGAGGGAGGGGACTGTGTTTAGATGCGCACGGCACACAATGACAAACACACGCAAACACGGAAAACCCAATCGCTCGCAGCTGGACAGAAAGCCGTCGCACGCAAGCAGGAGAGGCGCACGTAGGTTGATATACGCAAACGCACACCCGTCGACACGGACCGATCGACAGGCACGCAGCCCGATCACGCGGGTAAGAATGAAGGACGCGGGTTACGCAAGCCTCTGAAACTCGGGGCAGCGCTTCCACAAACACTCCACCGGATAAACACGGTAAACCCCCCCCCCCCCCCTCGCCATCATGGCCGACGCCTCTGCGGAAACGTCATTAACAACCCGATCAGCAGATCAGCCCTAATCTCAGTAGGAAGAAGCACCAAGGAATCCTGATCTCCTCTCCGCAAGCTTTTGTCCGCCCGTCTAATAATAACCTCTCACTCGGGCGTCTCGTCAAGCCGATCTGCCGACGCGAGTCGACAACTGGCGGTATTATGAGCCCAAACGCGGTGCGTGGCTAACGTGCTAACGTGCTGTGTTGGTACTGGAGGCTAGGCTAAAGTCAGGCCTCTAGCCTGCTGCAGCAGCCCCCTCAGACTCAGCTGGAACACACTGCACGACTGGAGAGACCGCATTCCTCATACCGGCTATACCTCACACCAGAGAGACTCCACACTAGAGATACCTCACACCAGAGAGACTCCACACTAGAGATACCTCCCACCAGAGAGAACCCCACACTAGAGATACCTCACACCAGAGAGACTCCACACTAGAGATACCTCACACCAGAGAGACTCCACACTAGAGATACCTCCCACCAGAGAGAACCCCACACTAGAGATACCTCACACCAGAGAGACTCCACACTAGAGATACCTCACACCAGAGAGACTCCACACTAGAGATACCTCACACCAGAGAGAACCCCACACTAGAGATACCTCACACCAGAGAGACCCCACACTGGAGATACCTCACACCAGAGAGACTTCACACTAGAGATACCTCACACCAGAGAGAACAACCCACTAGAGAGACTCCACACTAGAGATACCTCACACCAGAGAGACTCCACACTAGAGATACCTCACACCAGAAAGACTCCACACTAGAGATACCTCACACCAGAGAGACTCCACACTAGAGATACCTCACACCAGAGAGACTCCACACTAGGGATACCTCACACCAGAGAGAAGCCCACACTGGAGATACCTCACACCAGAGAGACTCCACACTAGAGATACCTCACACCAGAAAGAACCCACACTAGAGATACCTCACACCAGAGAGACTCCACACAGGAGATACCTCACACCAGAGAGACTCCACACTAGAGATACCTCACACCAGAGAGACTCCACACGGGAGATACCTCACACTAGAGAGAAGCCCACACTGGAGATACCTCACACCAGAGAGACTCTGCACTATAGAGACTCCACACTAGTGATACCTCACACCAGAGAGACCCCCAGGCTAGATATACCTCACACTAGGGATACCTCACACTACAGATCCCTTACAGTAGAGATTTGCCCCACTAGACAAACTTTACACTAGAGATGTGCCCTACTGGAGTGACCCATTGCTAGAGATACCTCATAACAGAGCTCTCTGACACTAGAGACACCTCACACTAGAGATGCTGCCCAATAGAGATACCAAACACTACATACATTTCTGACAGACGACATCCCAAAACAAGAGACCCTGCTTCCATTGTTGTGTGGAGAGCGTTGCCCAGCCACCCGCATCTAGTTTCTGTCAGAGTAAATATACCGATCTGGAAAGCAAAGACCGGAACTACCTCAACACAGTGCAGGACGGAAGTCAAGATCCATTACAAGTGCAGCGTGCAAATCAGCACCTTTCAGGAATCATGAATGAGACATGCAGCCCAGCATGTCTGCTGTTCTGAGATTGTTGATTCAGTACCCTCTCCCCAGATCGCCCCAGGCTAGCAGCCTGTCTCCCAGCCCCAAGAGCATCTAATATTCATGGGCCTTTTAACGCAACAGGCTGAGAGAGCTGCTGAAGGCTACAGGTGCCTAACCTCCCCATCTCCCTTGTCTTCTTGCATCACCTCCTGACAAATACTGGGTGTCTGGTCCAATATGTCTCCTCGTCTTCCCCTCCTCCTCTTCGCTTCCCGTTACGGCGTTAACCTGTTCCCTCCGCCCCCTAATTTCCTCCACATTCGTTCTCCTCCTCCTCCTCCTCTACACCTTCCATTCGTTTCCTCCTTTCAACTTCCTCTCCACATCCCTTCTCTCCTTCTCCTCCTCTCCACCTCCTCTTCACATCCTCTCCCCTCCTCCTCTCCACACCCCTTATCTCCTTCTCCTCTCCTCCTTCTCTCCACATCCCTTCACTCCTTCTCCTCCTCTCCACATCCTCTCTTCTCCTTTTCCTCCTCCTCTCCACCTCCTCTTCACACTCTTTCTCTCCATCTCCTCCTCTCCACCTCCTCTCCTTCTCTACCTGTACACCTCCTTATCGTCTCGCTTGGTCCAGTTAGTATTCACTCACCTCTGTCTTCTAACGACATAAAATGTTTGACAATGGCCTCGTGCACATGAAGTAATCCAAAATCCCTCTATGCAAGCTTTGCACTTCATGCAACTACTGCAGATATAAGCAGAAGAGGCCGACTTTGAAATGGTACTTTGAGCAAAGGATGTGTGTGAAATGCTTGTGTGTGTGTGTTCGTGCCTGTGACCGTTTCGTCCGCGAGAGTGTACGTGCGTGTGAATGCCGTGCTTGCGTTTGTGTGTTCGTCAGTGCGCCCGTGTGTATGTGTGTTGGCGTGGCTGTGTGTTCGTCAGTGTGTGTGTGTGTGCGTGTCGGTGTGGTTACGTCTGTATATTTGTCAGCGTGTGCGTGTGTACGTGTGTCAGTGTGGTTGTGGCTATGTGTTTGTCAGTGTGTGTGTGTGTGTGTGTGTGTGTGTGTGTGTGTGTGTGTGTGTGTGTGTGTGTGTGTGTGTGACAAGCCCTGGCTGAAAGCCTCATTCAGAGGAGAAGCATAATAGTGTGCTGCAGAGGCTGACTGCAGAGACTCTCCCTCTAGAGAGAGACCCCGCTCTACTGTGGAGACTCTACTCTAGAGACTCTACTGTTGTCTATTGCAGAGATACTCTACTGTGAGGAGAACCTAATGTATTGTAGACGGAGCCTCTAGTCTAAGTAGACTGTTTTATCTTCAAATGGTAGGAAGACCGAGAATGATTTATTTCATCTCACACTCCACTGTATATTTTTCCATCGAGGAAACGGTCGTGTGCCTTCTGTTTATGATGGCAAGTTGTCCACCTTGGCTGTGAAATGGAAAACAGAATGTCATGGCTGGTTGCTGCAGCCTCGGTGTGGTGTGGTTCCGAGGGTCTGCCTGTGTTTGTGCTCCTCTGTGGGGGAAAGCTTGGTGTGTCTCCCTCTGTTAACATCTTCCATGACATGGACCGCTCTGACGTCTGGCCTGCAGCACGCGCTCACACAAACATGCACACACGCACATGCAGACAGGGACATACGTACGCACCCACAACTCACGCACTCACGCAGACCCACTCGCTCACACACACACTCACACACACACTTGCACACACACGCATACTCACGAGGCTCTAGCCACGCAGGCACACACACACTTTCCTACGCTGGCAGACATACTCCCACACACAATGGCACACACACACACTCACACACACAGTCAGACCCACACCTACTGCTTACCACAGGGGAAGTGTAGCGATCTGACTGTAACACACACACACACACATATATAATAGAAAAGATTGTTCCTGAGTTTTCCTGGGATGACTGCGTGTCAAAAAGCAGTCCTCTGTCTGGATGACCTCTCTAACAGACAGCACCTCCCGCCAGATACCACGAAGATGCCCAAAGACCAGCACAGCCATGGCATCGCATGGCCGTTCCACACACATTGTGTGACTGTGTGTGTATCTGCGTGTGCAACAACAAGTTAAGGGGACAACTGAGAGACCGAACCACTGGTATCCCATTTCCCTTGGTGTAAATATGATTTTCAAACTATTGTTTTTTATAAGCAATGTACAGGGGGAATTTGAACCTGGGACCAGCGCTGCCAACCCAAATCCAAACCCAACAAATAAGGTATAGTATTTCATAAACTGTTTTATGTCCCAGACCGGACTCCTCTCGTACTGTGAATCTTGCCCTTGCGTGTTAGTGTCTGTCAACACCTATACCAGTGGTTCTCAACCCTGGTCCTCAGGGCCCATAGTCCTGCATGTTTTCGATGTTTCCCTGCTCCAACACACCTGACTCAAATGAATGAGTCATTATGAAGCTCGGCAGAAGCCTGATAATGACAATTCATTTGAATCAGGTGCGTTGGAAGGAGGAAACATCTAAAACACGCAGGACAGTGGGCCCTGAGGACCAGGGTTGAGAACCACTGTTCTATACACCACTCACTGTACCTAAAGGGGTGTGTTTGTTCCATCTCTCAGGGTGGCCCCAGTCTCTGTGCCTGCTGTGTGGAGCCTCAACCTTCACATCTCCTCCAGACCTCCAGGAAGCCCTCCTGGTGATGCTGTGTACACCTGTGGTAGAGCTTTGGGAACAGAGGGGATTCTGTACCCGGCAGGGGGTCTCCTCAGAAGAGCTGAGCTAGCTGAGACTGACATTCACTGAGCTGTTGGGTGGAAAGCCCCCTCTATTCCACACTAAGCTGCAGTCGCTGAAGTGGCCGTTTCATCTCCTCATTCTCTCTTGCACTGTTAAAAAAGAACACCTGTTTTTCCTCTCCGTTTTCTCTTTCCTTCTCCAATCTCTTCTTTCTTCTCTTCCGTCTCTCTGTTTGTATAACACCGCTAGGTCTCACAATAGTGGCCTCTCTTACTTAAGAACCTGGCTCCGTCCTGCTCTCCATCACTTCCAAACTTCTATTTACTTCTTTCTCTCTCCCTCCGGTCACACTAGCTTTGTCCGTGCTGCTAAATCCTGTTGAAGAAAGGGTTTTGCCCGTCTCTTCATAAACAGAGTGACTAAGTTCAGTTGAGTTCTGGAATTAATACGTATTTATCAACCTGCAGATTGGGAGAGAAATAACCAGACCTCTGACAACGAAATGAAGACAACACAAGGCTGAGGTCTCAATCATGTCTCTCTCCCCTCTGAAGGACCATCTTTTATAGGGGACAAGAATGTAAACATAGATAGTGACAGCCAGGCAGTAATGACGTTACAACAGACTTCAGAGAAAGAGATTCGCTGCTCCTCAACTCATGACCACTCTCTGACTAGAGATCATAGTTGGAGCTCTCTTTCTCCTGACCCCTGACCTTTATTAACCCTGACACATAAGCACAGTCTACTTCTTATTAATAGCAAGCTCACCTGAGACACATACCAACTAGTATCCAATGACTATTTCTATTGATAAGGGATTAATATAAGTACACAGGAAATCCAATTTCTTCCACACTTCTCACACCCTGAGCTTCTTTCTTGCACCTTTAAATCACATGCTGCAGGTGGGACAGGCTTGTGTTTAGGTCTATGCATGCTAAAGGGTCCATATCGTATTCCTGCCTGTCCATGTTAGGATAGGAGCACGTCCTCCATGATTCCAGGTTGCGTGTAAGTGTAAACGAGACAAAGACATAACACCTGGCTCTCATTCACCCACCTTCCCATCCCCGCCTGCCCAAATCACCAGCCATCGTGTCCCGTTTCATCCTGAAACAGCTCCTTTACATGTCTCTCCCCCCCCTGCATCTTCCTCCCTCTCTGCCTCCACCATCATTACGGTGTCTTAGATGACGGGTCCTCTTTGACACGTCTCTCCTTCGCCTCCTCCCCTCGCGCCTGCTCTGGCAGGAAACCCCCATCGGTCGCCGCTCTTGCAGGAAAGAGCGTGTGAGTCAAGCACCAAACAAACTACAACAACCTTATCTGTGAAGCCAGGCCGCATCAGTTTTAAATTAAACCGTCCATTCAGTTCGGCAGAACTTTGAGACGAGAGAGGCTTCTCCTCCCCCGGCAGAGACGATGCGTCCATCTTTGAACTTTAATGGAAACCGCAGAATTCTGCCATTTAAATCATTACAAGAACCCGCGGGGGGGCGGAGGAGGAGGGGGGGGGGGTGTTCACACGTTCATAATTGACTGTTGGAGCACATTGTTAGGGAATAATTAGCTTCCTTAATTTATTCAAATGGTCTCAATGAAAGCCAATATTACATGAATACATGGTCTAGTACACGGAGTCATAACTGAGAGAGGACAACAACATCCCATATGTCCTTACGTTAGCACAAACAGAGAGAGAGAAACACTAGGGAGTACCACCTATAGAGAGAGAAAGCAGGAGAGAAGGACAAACAACAATTCAAAATTGCAGAGTATCACAGATACTATTCACGGAACGAGAGAGAGAAAAAGACGGAGAGAGAGAGAAAGACAGAGAGAGAGAGACTGAGAGAGACTGGGAGGAGGGAGAGTGGTTGTTTCATAAGTGTTGCTTCAATAGGCTTTATCGATTGATCGATTCTCTCCTCTCCCCTTCTCCTCTCTTCTCTTTTCGCCTCTCCTCGCGTCTTCTCTTCTCAGGAAGTGGCCCTCGGTAGATTAGCCAATGGGAAGCTCGCTACTGAGGACAATAGGCCACCTGTAACAAAGGCTGTGTCCAAAACCAGCAACAAGACTGTCCTGCAAATTCCTACTGTGGGGCTCAGAACTGGGTGGTGTATCCATCCCAGTGTGTGTGCGTGTGTGTATGTGCGTGTGTGTGTGTGTGTGTGTGCCTTGGTATGGTTACAAAGGCAAAGGAGGCTGAAGTCACCAATCAAAGTCCCATCACAGTCCTATCTCTACTGAAAC
Organism: Neosalanx taihuensis; assembly: GCA_030340665.1. Classification (NCBI taxonomy): domain Eukaryota; kingdom Metazoa; phylum Chordata; class Actinopteri; order Osmeriformes; family Salangidae; genus Neosalanx; species Neosalanx taihuensis. Next base: position 2,911,695 of record CM059289.1, on the reverse strand, counting down.
ATCTGGAAAGGATTTACTTCCTCTAACTTCCTCGACATTCAGGAGCGAACCGTCCAATCACACTTGGTAATTGCTTTTACACTTAGAGACTCAGGCAGAGAACAACACTGGTTCAACCGCTTCAAGTTCAGTTCAGTTAAAGTCCCTCTGAAGCTGTTTCTGCGGTCAGAAGGAGGTGCGGTTTCTTGTATTTAATGTCTGGTGTGTTCATGTTGATGAAGAACGCTGTATAACTCTCATGATAATGTTTAGTGAGTAGTATTCATGTTAATAATCCATGGTGTGTTCATAGTTGAGGCAGCCTGCAGTAGGTCTGTTTGGCTGTTTGGCCTGTTCTGTATGACAGGGCTGCAAATAAACTTTCAATAAGAAGCGAAACAAACCCACCCCTGACTTTTCATCCAGGAACCGAGATATTGACAGTCTGCCTGACACAGGCTGTGATTGGCTGAGGTAATGGCTGGCTGTGACTGGTTTAGGTGATGGGTGATTGTAATTGGTTTAGAATGACTGGCTGAGGACACTTGCCTTAACTGTCCAATCAGAGAGTGCAAGTGCGGGAGACTGATGACTGGTCAGTTGGAGCAAGAGAGGAAGAGATCATTCTGGACAAGACCAAACTCCCCTAGACTAGGGCTGAGGCAGGGGCTGAAGCACATTTCTGGAGGTCTAGGACTGGGACTAGGAACTGGGACTATGAACTGGGACTAGGTATTAGGACTAGAGACGTGGACTAGGGACTGCGACTAGGGATTAGGACTAGAGACTGGAACTAGGGACAGGGACTACGAACTGGGACTAGGTATTAGGACTAGAGACCTGGCCTAGGGACTAGGACTATGTATTAGGACTAGAGATCTGGACTAGGGACTGGGACTATGAACTGGGACTAGGTATTAGGACTAGAGACCTGGACTAAGGACTGGGACTAGGGATTAGGACTAGAGACTGGAACTAGGGACTGGGACTATGAACTGGGACTAGGTATTAGGACTAGAGACCTGGACTAAGGACTGGGACTAGGGATTAGGACTAGAGACTGGGAGTAGGGACAGGGACTACGGACTAGAACTAGGGATTAGGACTAGAGACCTGGACAGCAGGGAAACATCTAAAACCTTCAGGACAGCGGCCCTCGGGGACCAGGATTGGACACCCCTGGACTAGGGAATGAGACTAGGGATTAGGACTACAAACTGGGACTAGGGACTAGGGAATGGGACTAGTTTGAGGCCTACAACACATATTCCCACACTGAAGCTGGGAATGCGGCTGAAACAGGACTTTCATTGCGACTGGGACACATTTGCACCAGACCAGTACTGGGACTGGAGAGGGAGAGGACTGAATGCTTTGTGCATCAGGGACCAAAGAGTGAGGGTTGAGTTTAGGAAGGATGCAACCATATTAACAAGTGTTTATTGATGCATGGTTATCGTGGCTGGCAGGAGCAAATATTGGCTCTGCAAAGCCAAATAGGTTCTTTTTTCTGCATATTCATGCTAGGGCAGGTCTGCATAAGCATTTGTGCGTGTTTGTGTGGGCGTGCGAGCGTGTTGATGTGTGTGTGTCTGCGAGTGTCATTTTTTGTGTAGGATACGCGTGCACGTGTGTGTGTGTGCTGTGTGTGTTTGAGCATACCCGGGGGTGAAGGAGTGTGTGTGTTTGAAGCTTAGGTTAAATCCAGTGGGCAGCCAGGCAGAGACAGTCAGACTGCAGGGAGGAGAGGAGGAAGGGAGGAACGAGAGGAAGGGAGGAGAGGAGGAAGGGAGGGAGGAACAAGAGGAAGGGAGGAACAAGAGGAAGGGAGGAGAGGAGGAAGGGAGGGAGGAACGAGAGGAAGGGAGGAGAGGAGGAAGGGAGGGAGGAACGAGAGGAAGGGAGGAGAGGAGGAAGGGAGGGAGGAACGAGAGGAAGGGAGGAACGAGAGGAAGGGAGGAACGAGAGGAAGGGAGGAGAGGAGGAAGGGAGGAACGAGAGGAAGGGAGGAAAGATAGAAAGAGAACCTTCTGCTGTTGTGACTCATCAAATCACATTACCCTCAGCTTATTAGTGACCTGCATGGGCACTACTCCCTCTTTCTCTTAGGCTTACATGAACGCACGCCCCGCACTCCAACGCACACACATTCAATAACACAATGTTGACAGTAATAACACGCTTTGCAGGACCAAGCCCTGGCCTTTCTCCTTGCCTCTAGAGCCTTTCGGAAATGACTTCAGAGAGGCAGGAACCCACATATCCATCCATCATTCAATCATGGAGGCATCCAGAGAGACACAGGGATAATATTCGCCTCAGGGCTAGTTGTCAAGCGTTGCTCCGAACCACCTCAGTTACACACACATTCCGCGCGCACACACACATACATGGGGTCATGTGTGTATAAGGTGTGTGCGGCACCCAGCACCCGTGCGGGCCAAGACACGACATATTCTCAGGCAAGTGCCGTCCGTCGAAACCTCCTAGAACCGCACACACATCCACCCAAGAGTACACACAGACACGCACCACATTGCGACTGGCAGAAACCACTCAGACTAAAACGCTTAGAGAGGGCTCCTCGGGTCAAACATATCAACACAAACACGCACACGTCCAAGAGCTGTGTGTGAATTCACGCGCCGGTGATTAATGGGGCCGCTTGTCTCCTGCTTAAGAAATAAAAACGTCCGATTTCCTCTTTTCTCCTCAGGTCATTACATCTCCACAGTCATGAGTAATGAGTTTTTTCCTCTCATCTCTTCTCCTCTCCTCACCTGTCCTTTCGTCTTCCTCTCCTCTCCCTTCGTCACCTGACTTCCTCTCTCGTCTCGTTCTCTCCTTTCTTCTCTACTCGTCTCCCTCCCTTTCACCTCCTCTCCTCTCGCCTCCTCTCGCCTCGCCTCCTCTCTCCTCACCTCTTCCCCTGTCTCCTCCTCTTCTCCTGTAGGAATGAAGGCATATAATAAATGGAGTAGATGATAAGTTGCCGGGAAACACTTTTTCTCATCCAAGATTGATGTGACAGGAATAGTTTACTCCCGAATCTCCCTGGTAGTACTACAGCACACACACACGCACACACACGCGCACGCGCGCACACACACAGGCAAGGGGACCAACCAGACTGGTATGATGAGAGGCTGATAGTCACACAAACAAGAATCTGCCACAAGATCGTTAAAAAGCCCAAGAACAGCTTTCCTTATTACATTCAACCCATTAGGTCTGACAACGGAATGATTTCCCAAGCGACAAAACGCTTAAAACCCACGCTATAGAAACTCTCCACGGTCCAAAACCAGTATTTCATCATGAGCTGTCACTGGGAATGGATGAGATGTCCTGTCCAGAGCGGAGTTAATACCCCCTCCAGACCTGGCCACCAGCCAGGGATGATCAGCACAGCTGGACCTCTGTCATGATCAATAGAGGCTCTTAGAAGCATCTGGAGAGCACCACTACATGGAGATGACACGTGCGCAATGCGCGCGCCGCTACAACGCGACAACTCATCACACGAGCCCACTTGATGCAGGTTCAGCGGATTGAACCCCCGATCGGTCCGCTTCCAACATCTTGGACACATGGACACGCTCAAGCCTCATACGCAAACCAAACGCAGCCTCGTCACACACACACACACACACACACACACACAAAAGCCCCTTGTCTTACCTTCCTCGTGCATCCTCTGCAGACAAAAAGTCAGGCTTCTCCTCCAGCCGGGCATGGTGAGTGTTTTTTAGCAGAGGGGGGAGAATAACGCCGTCACACCGCAAGTGCAATGACGGCGACAGAAAAAAAAGCGCTAATTTGACGCTGATAATGTGACAAGCGGCCGCTGCGGTGATGGGGGATCGCACTATGATTCCCTCCGCTGCATTACAGTAGCAGGTGAGCCCTGGGAGGAACTAGAGCCCTAAAACAAACCGACCCGGGTTAAATCTCTCGGTCCATTTCTTAAGGTGACACATAGTCCGGTTCTTTTTCTTTCTTTCCGTGGCCGTCGCTAAGGCACAAACACGCATGCCGATTGGGAAGCGGGGACCATGACTCAAGGTTCACTGTCACTACTGGGCTGGGCCAAAGTGGATGATCCGCGCTGATGCTCTCCTGCGCCGCCGATATTCGCTTTGACAGCCCGCTGGCTTGAGTGCGTCTTATACAAGGGGGAGGCATTCAACCTTTCTAATCACATACCCCCTACAAACCCTCTCAATGCTGCCTGGGCTTGACATCATAGTCACTGAACTGCGCAGAATGTTTAAAACCACAGCAGTATATATATATTTATTTATTTATATATATTTGGCTGCGTGCTTTTAAAAATATTATAACAATAATGGTGATTCATTACATTGGCAGGTGAAGATAACAATTGTTGCTTGTAACTGTGTGATAGAAGCAGAATTAAGTGTGTCAACGATTATGTTGTTATTTTAAACAAACACACACACACACACGTGTGCATGGTGTTCTCCTGTCGCTTCATCTGGAGGCGTAGAACCGCAATGCAAGATGCGGTCAAAGACCCTCTATATTACATGAACCCCCCATATTAAAAGTGTTTTGTGGGGAGTTAATGTAGGTTCGTGTGTCGGCTGCTCAGCCTCGGTCAAACTGACAGTGATAAGGGCATGAACCCGACCACGCAGCTCTGTCCGGGAAAACTACAGCTTCTAGCGGGAAATCTGCGCAACTACATGGAGCGTTTGCGAAATTGGCTGTACGTAAATGAAACTGCACCGCTTCGAGGCTCAGCTACAGTTCTCTTACATAACCTTAGATGTATTTTACCCCGGGATTGGTGGATGAATATTTTTCGAACCGAATGTCCCTGCACTTGCTGGAAGTCGCTCCGGATAGGGGCGTCTGTTAAATGACTAAAATGGAAATGTCTACACTTTTCTCTTGCTCATCTACTCATGAAAGATATGAGGTTTCTGTGCAGGGGACCAAGGAATGCCACAAAGACATGATACCACGACCGTTTTCAAGTCATTTTTATTCATTGCAATATGAAAACAGAACATTCTGCATTCAAAACAAATGGAAAACATTCGACAAAACAGTTTGGTACGATTCATCTGCGGAGATCCGAGCAAGATTTTGTTTAAGGCAGATTCGTTAAGATAAATGCTCAGATTGGCTTAACTAAAACCTTGTTGTCTTATATCCTGTATCCACTGTGGTAGCCAATGAGCAGAGGGCTGGGGGACGGTAGGTAGAAGGGGGCGGGGGTAGACGGTTCTCCTCATGGAGGGAATGTAGGAGGGAGAGAGGGAGGCTCAGGTTCAAGGATGTCCAGGGCCAGGCTGGGGCAGCTGGAACAGTCCAGAGCCAGGCTGGGGACGATGGGACTGTTCAGGGCCAGACTGGGGCTGGGGCTGCTGGGGCCAGGCTAAGGCTGGAGGTAGTGGGGCAGAGGATAAGAGTCTGTTCCAGCGCCTGGATTAATGGATGTTTCAATTGGGGGTGACAGTTGTGATGGACTGGCTCTGGCTGTGGAGAGGGGCTGTTTAATCTGGTGCAGGGGACAGGAATTATGATGTCTTTTCTTGGATTCTGTTGTTGGAGTTGTGGAGGGTCTGGACCGGTGGATGGGTCAAGGGTCACTGCTCGTTCTGCTGTCCGTCTGTGAGGGACGACACGGCGCCCTGGCCTTTGTTGACGTCGCTGATGCAGGCCCACTGGCCGTCAGCCGACTCCTTCCACAGCGTCACCTGGCAGCGACAGCAAGGAACGCACTCGTTATTAACACATACACACACACACACACACACCCACACACGATGACTGGCAAAAACGCGCACTCATTTCACACACCACACACACACACACACACACAGTCATGAAAACACTTCCTCAATACGCGCAAACAGGCAGACCAACACACGCTACAAGCACACACCATCCCCAACATGTAAATACACACACACACACACAACCTTGTTGTCTCCCCCGGATACGGCCAGGATGTTTCCAGTGATAGACCAGCTGACGTGCCAGACCACATCGTTGAACTTGTGCAGCAGCTTGGCTGTCCAGGTGTTCCCCGAGGGGTCGTCACATGTCCAGATGAACACCCGGCCGTCCTGGGGGTGGAGGGGGGAGAGGACGAGAGGACGGTGAGGTCAGACTCCACTACATTTACATGTATTCATTCAGCAGACGCTTTTATCCGAAGCGACTTACAAGAGAGAGCTTTACAAAAGAGCACCGGTCAATGAGCATAGCAACGTGATAGACCCCGAACATAGCGGGCTTTTAGATTACGAAACATTCATCGCGAGAACCAATAAGTGCCAAGGGAAGAACTATAAGAGCATTCAACTGAACATTTTACAAGTTTTAAGGTGAGCCTCCACCAGACAGTAGTTTACCTGTGGCGCGGGTAATAAAGCAACAACACAACAATAGCGAGTTTCTGAACAACAACAGCAACAACATTATACTGAAGTTCTGTAGCAATGCTGTGTGTGTGTGTGTGTTTATTACCTGGGAGCAGCTGGCGATGGTGCTGGTGGGCAGACCGATGGATGGAGCCCAACCCACGTCTCTCACCCAATCACTGTGGGCTTCTAGCTTCTGGTCCTCCTTCCATTGGCCGTCTTCCTCCCTGGGGGAGGAGCACAGAGCATGAAACCTCCAGTCAGAGAGCTGCACTTGCAAGCAGGCCAATTACATTGTTTCAATTACTGTTAAAATCACAATATATCTTCCTCTTCTTGAGGTAAAGCTCCCTCCTTTCTGGACAGGTCAGAACATGCTACGGAAGGGGCTCGTCCTGCAGGGTCGGACAGAGAAAGCGGACAGTCTCACCCAAGCTCCGGGTCACTTACTTCCAGAGTTTGACCAGGTTGTCACAGCCTCCGGAGACGAACCTCTTGATGTAGTTGGGCTTCTGGCCCGAGGGCTGCTCTATCAAGCTGCCTGGCACCACAGCCGGGGCCCAGCTCACTGCGTTACAGCCAATCTGGAGGGCAGGGAGAGATGGGCGACAGGTCAGGGCCTCACGGAAAGGTCAGGGTACGGAGTCAGGGAGGGTCAGGGTTTACGATCAGGGGTTGTGATGGTACTGTCTGACCCAGGATGGGCTATCCAGGTTGTCCACCAGTCCTGGTGAGTGTGTGTGTGTGTGTGTGTGTGTGTGTGTGTGTGTGTGTGTGTGTGTGTGTGTGTGTGTGTGTGTATGTGTGGATGGATGTGTGTGTGTGTGCGGGCACTCACCGTGTGAGCATTGCTGATCTTCTTCACGTCCCACTGCTGGTCTCCAGTGAAGGTGAGGAGGGAGATGGCGCCATCTGAGCTGCCGCAAGCCAGGATCAGACCAAAGTCATACGGCCCCCAGCACACCGAGTTCACTGCGGAGAGAGAAACACACACAAAAACACACACTCAGCTTAGAGCAGAAATACACACGGGTTTGAACCAACCCACACACAACAACATGCCCTCACTCACCTACAACACAGGATATATGTGAAAAGTATAGTGCAGAGGCGTTTGTGTCTGTGTGTGCATGTGTGTGTGTGTGTGTGCATACCTGAAGAGTCATGCCCAGTGTACTCGTACATCTTGTCCCAGGTTCCGTTCTCTTCCTTCCAGACGATGACCTTCCGGTCGTAGGAGCAGGACGCCAGCAGGTTCCCGTACATGGGGTGAGCCCACGCCACCTGCCACACTGGGCCCTCATGGCTGCCATGGCAACAGAAAGCACAGGTCAGGTCGCAGGTCAGAGCGGGAACAAAGCCTTCCTCTGTTGGAAGAGAACTCCGGGTCTGAAAACGGTGCCACTGTCCAACTACAATTGTCATTGTGCAGTGACATGATCTATCCCCTTGATCAAGACAAGCAACTTGACAGCAACAAGACATTTACCAGACGCTTTTATCCAAAGCGAGTTACAGGAGAGAGCTTTTACAAAGAGCATCGGTCACTGAGCATACCAACGTGATAGACCCCAAACACAGTGGGCTTTTAGATCGTGAAACATACATCATGAGAACCAATAAGTGCCAAGAGAAGAACTATAAAAGCATAACACAATGATTGCAAACAATAAAGCAAGAAAACAACAACACTGGCGAGTCCCCATTTGGGGACTGACAAGTAGTTCTAAACAACATTAGATTATGTTAAGTACCATACTATTCCTAAGTGCCATCAAATTCTCCAAGATTGTCTTAAATTGTTTTTATTTAGCTAATGCTTGTATCCAAAGCATCATGATTAAACCTGTCCCTCCAATGCTTTGGGGCATCCATCCCGGACCACCTTAAGTTTGAACTCACCCTCTGAGATCTGCCACCAGGATCTGACCTCCGTTCTTCACGTCGAAGATCTTGACCGAGCGGTCCGAGGAGCATGTGGCCAGCCGGGTGCCGTAATAGTCCATCTGGGCGTCGTGCTGCAAGAGGGCTCGGTGGTTAGATACTAGAGAGACACTGGCTTAACACCGTTTCCAAATAACACTGCAACACGTTAGCTAACTTGAGCTAAATGTATCTCTGCAAACTGAAGGACCAGAAAAAGAGACAGAAGAGAGGAGCAGGAACCAGGGAGGAGGAAGAACATTGACAGCCGAAGGCTTGAAGGAATCAAGGATAAATCCTCAACTATCTACGTTAGATGTTCATTAGATTAGATTAGATATACTTTATTAATCCCACAACGGGGAAATGTACTTGCTACAGCAGCAGAGATAAAAGTAGAAAAGGCTAAACAAACACAGATATTAAATAGAATACATTCAAATATACAATAAAAATTAAATACAGTGGCAAGATAACATGGCATGAACAGAGACTTCAACTGAAAATCGGTTACTTACAATCATGTCTTCGTGTGAAGTGTCCACCGTATTAATAACGGAAACCTGTATTATGCAGCCAAGCACAATGCGAGAGGGCATTAGAATTCGTAATAATATGATTTACATTAAGAAACAGACACAGTTGAAGTGTTATAAATGTTATCTTCTCTAACTCGGGTTAATCAGGATCAGCTATCATGCTAACTTGTAACTAGCGATGACAGGCGTTGACAAGTCAGCTCCTTGCTATTTACTTTAAACAGCACTTAGCTAGGATCTCCGAGTATAACAACGTGGAGTATCTTACTCACCATGACTGCAGTTTATTGTAAAAAACTCCGATAAATATTAGGAAAAACCAAAGCCGGCTTTTCTTTACAGACTAACTACAGACGTGGCAGCGAAGGTACGGCGGTCAATACAAAGTACCACTTCCAGGTCTGTACGATGAATATACCGCCCCTATGGAAACAAGCTTTGACAGTAAAGGTTCCACCCAAACTGTTGTTCCTGTGCAGTCTGGAGATAGAAACCACCTGGTGGCGGTAGAAACAGGGGATAAGTTGAACTCTCCCTAGACTCCAACTTGGATAGCACCTATTTATATCGCACCAAGTGTCATGTTTCCCACTAGTTTGTACTTGGCTGGGAGCGTCATTATTGCGCCCCGATTTCGCCATGTTGTCCGGTTAAAGCTCTCAGTTTCTCTTGAAATATATTTGTGTGATACAGAATTCGTATTGACAAGTGACAGTTATAAAGAAACAAGATGTCGAACGTGTCCTACCATATCTCCAACCTGCTGGAGAAAATGACATCCACTGACAAAGACTTTCGGTAAGATATTTTGCATGAGTCTGAGATGACACATCATGACATGACAGTCTCTTTGAGGTGGTCAGACAGTGGAAGTGCTGGAAGTGGTGTCTACATCTAATATAATTGTTTTAAATATATATGTGTCAATGTCAGTGTTTAAATCATGATATCAATGTTCTGCTACGAATGAATGAAGTGGATATAAGGCATGTTGTATGACAAAGGAATTCAAATGACAGGGGCATGTTGCCTTGGATAATGAGGACAAGTTCCACGTCAGAAATGCATAGTATGGGGTGTTCTATGACCTCTGCAGGTTCATGGCTACCAACGACTTAATGGTGGAGCTTCAGAAGGACTCCATAAAGCTGGACGAGGACAGCGAGAGAAAGGTGGTGGCCATGCTGCTGAAGCTGCTGGAAGACAAGAACGGAGAAGTGCAGAACCTGGCTGTGAAGTGGTGAGAGAGACCTACAGGAAGACCACTCCTCAGGGATCAGATAGAGAGACCTACAGGAAGACCACTCCTCAGGCCTCACATAGAGAGAGACCTACAGGAGGACCACTCCTCAGGGATCAGATAGAGAGACCTACAGGAGGACCACTCCTCAGGGCTCAGATAGAGAGACCTACAGGAAGACCACTCCTCAGGGATCAGATAGAGAGACCTACAGGAGGACCACTCCTCAGGGCTCAGATAGAGAGACCTACAGGAAGACCACTCCTCAGGGCTCAGATAGAGAGACCTACAGAAAGACCACTCCTCAGGGCTCACATAGGGAGACACCTACAGAAAGACCACTCCTCAGGGCTCAGATAGAGAGAGACCTACAGGAGGACCACTCCTCAGGGCTCAGATAGAGAGACCTACAGGAAGACCACTCCTCAGGGCTCAGATAGAGAGAGACCTACAGGAGGACCACTCCTCAGGGCTCAGATAGAGAGACCTACAGGAAGACCACTCCTCAGGCCTCACATAGGGAGAGACCTACAGGAAGACCACTCCTCAGGCCTCACATAGGGAGAGACCTACAGGAAGACCACTCCTCAGGGCTCAGATAGAGAGACCTACAGGAAGACCACTCCTCAGGGATCAGATAGAGAGACCTACAGGAAGACCACTCCTCAGGGATCAGATAGAGAGACCTACAGGAAGACCACTCCTCAGGGCTCAGATAGAGAGACCTACAGGAAGACCACTCCTCAGGGATCAGATAGAGAGACCTACAGGAAGACCACTCCTCAGGGATCAGATAGAGAGACCTACAGGAAGACCACTCCTCAGGGCTCAGATAGAGAGACCTACAGGAAGACCACTCCTCAGGGCTCAGATAGAGAGAGAGAGAGACCTACAGGAAGACCAGAGAGAGAGAGACCTACAGAAAGACCACTCCCCAGGGCTCAGAGAGAGAGACCTACAGAAAGACCACTGCTTGAGGCTCAGATAGAGAGAGAGTCCTACAGAAAGACCACTCCTCTGGGCTCAGAGACCTACAGAAAGACTGGACAAAGGGGGACAGAAGTTTTTCCCTAAAACATACACGCCTTTCTGTCTCTCTGATGCATGCATCTGTGTGTTTCAACACCTGTGTGTTCTGTTTGCGATTGCTCCAGCCTGGCTCCTCTAGTGAGCAAGGTGAAGGACTACCAGGTGGAGACCATGGTGGACACGCTCTGCTCCAACATGCTGTCAGACAAGGAGCAGCTCCGAGACATCTCCAGCATGGGCCTCAAAACAGTCATTGCCGAGCTTCCTCCCTCCTCTTCAGGTAGAACAGCTCCCCTTCCTCCCTCCTTCACTCCTCCCATCCTTCTGCTCTGATCTGCCTGGACCTCTCTGTCACTTCCTCCTCTTCCTCTTTCCCTCCCTCACCTTCTCTTTTTCTTCAACTCCTCCTTCTCTCCCCCTAATCCTAATATTACCGTCATTTTGTGTGTTTGTGTTATGTCCAGGTTTGACGCTGACGGCCAGTGTGTGTAAAAAGATCACCTCCCAGCTGATTGGAGCAATGGGGAAACAGGAAGATGTCACTATCCAGCTGGAGGCTCTGGACATCCTGTCAGACATGTTGGGAAGGTAGGAGGGACATCCTGTCAGACATGTTGGGAAGGTAGGAGGGACATCCTGTCAGACATGTTGGGAAGGTAGGAGGGACATCCTGTCGGACATGTTGGGAAGGTAGGAGGGACATCCTGTCGGACATGTTGGGAAGGTAGGAGGGACATCCTGTCGGACATGTTGGGAAGGTAGGAGGGACATCCTGTCGGACATGTTGGGAAGGTAGGAGGGACATCCTGTCGGACATGTTGGGAAGGTAGGAGGGACATCCTGTCGGACATGTTGGGAAGGTAGGAGGGACATCCTGTCGGACATGTTGGGAAGGTAGGAGGGACATCCTGTCGGACATGTTGGGAAGGTAGGAGGGACATCCTGTCGGACATGTTGGGAAGGTAGGAGGGACATCCTGTCGGACATGTTGGGAAGGTAGGAGGGACATCCTGTCGGACATGTTGGGAAGGTAGGAGGGACATACTGTCGGACATGTTGGGAAGGTAGGAGGGACATCCTGTCGGACATGTTGGGAAGGTAGGAGGGACATCCTGTCGGACATGTTGGGAAGGTAGGAGGGACATCCTGTCGGACATGTTGGGAAGGTAGGAGGGACATCCTGTCGGACATGTTGGGAAGGTAGGAGGGACATCCTGTCGGACATGTTGGGAAGGTAGGAGGGACATCCTGTCGGACATGTTGGGAAGGTAGGAGGGACATCCTGTCGGACATGTTGGGAAGGTAGGAGGGACATCCTGTCAGACATGTTGGGAAGGTAGGAGGGACATCCTGTCAAAGGATGGCTCTTTGCCTCAATTCAATTCAGTTCAATATCTTTATTGTCATTGTACATTATACAACGACATTAGATGATACCCTTCCTTTTTAGGTGCATGAAATAAAATGAAAAGATGACAGACTACGAGAACAATTTATAAAAACTATTAAAAAACTAATAAAATACATAAAATACGGTAAGAATGTCTAAGTTAAGATAATCACCATTGCAGTTGCAGTTCATGCTTGTAGTTTCTCATCTTCCACCAGCAGCCTTATGACATCTGACCCCCTCCTGTTCCTTCCTGTGTCCAGACTGAGCGGTGCGCTGGTTAGTTTCCATCCCTCCCTGCTCTCCTCTCTGCTCGATCAGCTGACCAGCCCTCGTCTGGCTGTGAGGAAGCGCTCCATCCTGGCTCTGGGTCACCTGGTGCCCTGCTGCAGCCCCGCCCTCTTCACCCAGCTCACTGAGCACCTATTGGCCAAGCTGGCCCAAGCCCCGCCCCCGCCCACGTCCACCACTCGTACTTACATCCAGTGCCTAGCAACCGTCAGCAGGCAGGGTGGACATCGTGTTGGTAAGATCCCTTGGAGGTGTGTGTGTGTGTGTGTGTGTGTGTGTGTGTGTGTGTGTGTGTGTGTGTGTGTGTGTGTGTGTGTGTGTGTGTGTGTGTGTGTGTGTGTGTGTGTGTGTGTAAATGGACTGAACATATAGAGCAGGGGTGGGCAATCCTGGTCCTCGAGGGCCGCTGTCCTGAAGGTTTTAGATGTTTCCCTGCTCCAGCACACCTGATTCTAATGAATGGGTCGTTATCAAGCTCTGTGGAAGCCTCATAATTAGAATCAGGTGTGCTGGAGCAGGTAAACATCTAAAACCTTCAGGACAGCGGCCCCTCGAGGACCAGGATTGCCCACCCCTGATATAGAGGGTGTGTGTGTCGTAGACTGTTGATTCCAAACCGCCCATGCTGTCCAATCAAAGTGAGTGTGCTCCTTCATGGCGTGGGGTTTCAGGTGAGCACCTGGAGAAGGTGGTTCCCATGGTGATGCGGTTCTGCGCGGTGGAGGATGATGAGCTGCGGGAGTCCTGCTTCCAGGCCCTGGAGGCCTTCCTGCACAGGTGCACGCCCTCAGAACCATCACCTCAACCCCTGACCTTCACCATGACTATAACCCCCATCTTAATCTTAACAGTGACTTTAAATAAATAAATATTAATATTAATTAATTTAGCATTAATTTTATCCAAAGCACCTTATAGTAAGTACAGGGACATTCTCCCTGACACAAGTAGGGTGAAGTGCCTTGCCCAAGGACACAACATCACATAGCCACAGCCGGGGTTTGAACTCAGAACCTTCCGCTCATGAGGCCAACACCTTAACCCACTGAGCCATCTGACTCCCTTCCTTTACCGTTGCACCCCTAACCCTGATCTTAACCCTTACTTTGACCTATTCCTACCTAAACAATGTCTGATTGACAAGTACACATTCAATACCGTCTGGTAGTTAAATTTGCGGAATCCTTCACACAGTTATGCAAATTCTTCTCCTGTCGCCCCGGTAACTGACAGGTGTCCGAAGGAGATGTCCCCTCACGTTACCAAAGTGATGCAGCTGTGTCTCCGTTACCTTAGTTACGACCCCAACTACAACTATGATGTCGAGGAGGACCTGGAAGACAGCATGGAGCAGGACGGACAGGAGGACCCAGGTGCAAACGCACGGCTTACATACCCAGTTAGTCATTTCAGCAGACGCTCTTATCCAGAGCAGCTTACAGCAAGTACAGGGACGTTCCCCCCTGAGGCAAGTAGGGTGAAGAGCCTTGCCCAAGGACGCAAAGTCATCTTGACCCAGGCGGGGGTTCGAACCAGGGATCTTCTGGTTACTAACCAGACACCCTAACCGACTGCACCGCTTGACTCCCCGCAGCTAGATGGTTAATGTTAGGAGTCAGATGGCTCAGCGGTTAAGGCGTTGGCCTCACAAGTGGAAGGTTGCAAGTTCAAATCCCAGCTGTGCTAGCATGACGTTGTGTCCTTGGGCAAGGCACCTCACCCCTACTTGTCTCAGGGGGAATGTCCCTGTACTTGCTGTAAGTCGCTTTGGATAAAAGCGTCTGCTAAATGGCTATTTTATTATTATTATTATTATGTTGGGGAGTGTGTGTTGTTTTTGTAGTGTGTGTGTGTGTGTGCTGTTTTTGTAGTGTGTGTTTGTGTGCTGTTTTTGTAGTGTGTGTTTGTGCTGTTTTTGTAGTGTGTGTGTGTGTGTGTGTTTGATACCTTGTGTGTCTTCTGCCAGCAGAGTCGGATGACGAGTACAGTGACGACGACGACATGAGCTGGAAGGTTCGCCGTTCGTCCGTCAAGTGTCTGGAGGTGCTCATCGCCACGCGCCGCGACCTCCTGAACGACCTCTACACCACCGTCTGCCCCGCCCTGCTCGCACGCTTCCGCGAGCGCGAGGAGAACGTCCGAGCGGACATTTTCACGGCGTTCGTGGCGCTGCTGAGACAGACGCGCCTTCCCCCCGGTCTGGTGACCTCTGACCCCAGCGCCCGAGAAGACCCCGCCCTTACCATGCTCCGGAAACAGGTAGGGACATCGCCAGGCTGTAGGGTGGGCACACACCAGAACACACACACACACCTGATCTTCCCTCTGATTAGGTTGGTGGAGGGGCAGTTCTATGGGCATATGTGAATCCCTCTGTGACATTGCTGGAGAGTCAGGTGGCTCAGTGGTTAAGGCGTTGCCCTCATGATCGGAAAGGTTTTGAGTTCGATTCCCAGCTGTGACTATGTGATGTTGTGTCCTGGGGCAAGGCACTTCACCATACCTGCCTCAGGGGGTGTATCCCTGTACTTGCTGTAAGTCACTTTGGATAAAAGTGTCTGCTAAATGAATAGTTATTATTATTAATAATATTTAATGCTTGTAAAAAGGGATGTACAAATAATTGTTGATAGATAGACAGATAGATGTATAGATTTATTAATTGATTGATTGATTGATGCCATGTGGCTCCCCAGGTTCCAGTGGTGATGAAGGCTCTCCACAGACAGCTGAGGGAGAAGAGCATGAAGACCAGACAGGGCTGCTTCTGCCTGCTGATAGAGCTGTCTACTGTCCTGCCTGGAGGACTGGCTGAACACATCCCCACCCTCATACCTGGTACACACACTCAGACACACACACACACTTAGACACACACACACACTTAGACACACACTCAGACACACACTCAGACACACACACACTTAGACACACACTCAGACACACACACACACTCAGACACACACACACTTAGACACACACTCAGACACACACACACACTTAGACACACACTCAGACACACACACACACTTAGACACACACTCAGAGACACACACACTTAGACACACACACACAAACACTTAGACACACACACACACACTTAGACACACACACACACACTTAGACACAGACTCACACAGACCAGATCTAACCTAGCTTCCGTCTCTTATCTCCTCCAGGTATCATCTTCTCCCTGACCGACAAGTCAACCTCGTCCAACATGAGGATGGACGCCCTGGCCTTCCTCAGCGCCCTTCTCCTCAGCCACCCTCCGGAGGTCTTCCACCCCCACATGCCTCTCCTGCTCCCCCCCGTGGTGCTGTGCGTGGACGACCCCTTCTACAAGATCACGTCCGAGGCCCTGCTGGTCACCCAGCAGCTGGTGGCCGTGCTGCGCCCCTTGGGGCCGGGGGCGGGGGCGGGGTTCGACCCCAAGCCCTACGTGAAAGAGGTGTTCTCTGGGACCCTGCGGAGACTCAAGGCCACGGACATCGACCAGGAAGTGAAGGAGAGGGCTATATCCTGCATGGGCTATATTGTGTGTCACCTTGGCGACCAGCTGGGGGCGGAGCTGCAGCCCACCTTGCTGATCTTCCTGGAGCGCCTGAAGAACGAGATCACCCGGCTGACCGCCGTCAAGGCCCTCATGCTGGTCGCCAGTTCCCCGCTGAAGGTGGACTTGAGGCCCATCCTGGGGGAGGCCGTGCCCATACTGGCGTCCTTTCTCCGGAAGAACCAGCGCGCCCTGCGGCTAGGCACCTTGTCCGGACTGAGGGTGCTGGCGTCTGGGTACGGCTCCAGCCTCACTGCCCCCTTGCTGGAGCCGCTGCTCCTGGAGCTGCCCGCTCTTCTGGAGGAGAGCGATATGCATGTGGCCCAGGAGTGCGTGACCCTGCTCAGCAGTCTGGCCTCCTCCTGCCCCCCTGCCCTTCCCGTGATAACAGCGTCCGTCCTGCCCGGGGTGATAAGACTGGTCCATTCTCCCCTTCTGCAGGGGGGAGCTTTGGCAGCTATCCAGAATCTTCTCAGGTCTCTAGTCCTCTCCAAGGCTAGCGGTGTGAGCTACAACCCCCTGCTTCAGTTGCTTACCGGCCCCTTCCTCGCTCCACACAAGACCCCAGAAACGGACCCCATCCACAGACAGTCCTACTACTCTGTGGCCAAGTGTGTAGCTGCCCTGTCCGCTGCCTGTCCTAAAGAGGCCCAGAGCATGGTGTCCAGCCTGATCCGGCAGGTGAAGGACCCCCAGGCCCCCGAGCCGGCCAGGATGCTGTCCCTCCTCTGCCTGGGGGAGGTGGGCCGCTGCGTCAGCCTGGGGGGCCACAAAGAGCTCCAGGGGGTCCTGATGGAAGCCCTGTCCTCCCCCAGCGAGGACGTGAAGTGGGCCGCCTCCTCCGCCCTGGGGAACGTATGCGTGGGCAGCCTGGAGGACTACCTGCCCTTCGTGCTCCAGGAGATCTCCAGCCAGCCCCGCAGGCAGTACCTCCTCCTCCACGCCCTGAAGGAGGTGATCAACGCCGGGGCCTCGGCCAGCCTCGCACCCCACGTCGAGGCCATCTGGGCCCTATTGGCCAAGAACTGTGAGTGTCCAGAGGAGGGCACCAGGAACGTGGTGGCAGAGTGTCTGGGCAAGCTGACCATGGTCAGTCCTGACCAGCTCTTGCCCAGGCTCAAAAAGCAGCTCGCAGCAGGTAAACAAATAGTCTGATGTGTGAGGTGAGTGAGTGAATAGAGGATTGATAGTACAGGTACGTGTGTGTGGGTGCATTTAAGTGAATGACCTTGTTTGTTTCCAGGCTCCCCTCTGGCTCGCAGCACGGTGGTCTCAGCAGTCAAGTTCACCATCGTTGACCAGCCGGTCCCCATAGACACCCTCTTGAAGGACTGCATAGGTACGTTAACACATCCATTCGGCCAGCCCTCCCTCCAATTCAACGTTACAGAGACCCTCAAAGCTACCAACAATCAACAGAACCTGGAAAGTTGATTGAAAGCCGTTACAAAGCCATACAAAAAAAGAAACACATACAAACATCCATTTAGTCTATAATGTATTATCTTAACTACCTAAACTCCCTGTTTTTTTGGGACACCACTGGCATTGTCACTTCCTCCTTGTCCTAGGTGACTTCCTGAAGACCCTGCAGGACAAGGACATCAACGTGCGTCGCGTTGCCTTGGTGATGTTCAACTCGGCAGCCCATAATAAGCCGGGTCTGATCCGCGGGCTGCTCAGCTCTGTTCTCCCACACCTGTACAGCGAGACGCAGATCCGCAAGGAGCTCATCAGAGAGGTACACTGTCCAGGAATGCCGGAGATCATCACATTTACATTATTCATTTAGCAAACGCTTTTATCCAAAGCGACTTACAGTAAGTACAGGGACATTTTCCCTGAGGCAAGTAGGGTGAAGTGCCTTGCCCAAGGACACAACATCATATAGCCACAGCCGGGGCTCGATCTCACAACCTTCCGATCATGAGGCCAACGCCTTAACCATTGAGCCATCTGACTCCCTCATCACACACCGACAAGAGCTAGAAGCATGAATCATTCTGAATCATGTATATGAATATTTCTACGCGCAGTAACTTACTGTATGCCACTCGTTACTTATTCATAACAGCAGCCATCATCCTTAAGTCTAACTTATTATCATATGTATTATTTTATATCCTGTGGCTTGTCTATGCCCTGTGCTTTCGCAATCTTAGATCCAGATTATATATTGTATTTTTATATGCGTGCTGTACTGTACCTTGCAGTTGAAAACTATTATTTCAAAGATAAAGGATTATTTTACGACGTAGACATACAGTATTACAGTATATATACGGTAGGTGGTTGACCATAATTCAGCAAGTATATTTTTCATTTCAACTGTTGGAAAAGCATTCAATTCCACCACGCGATTCTAGTCTGATTCTGCTGAATAACAGAATCTGAGAGCTGGTACCTGTTTTGTGTCTGGATTCGTGTGTGTGTGTGTGTGTGTGTCTGTGTGTGTCTATCTGTGTGTGTGTGTGTGTGTGTGCGCGCGCGCCAGGTGGAGATGGGTCCGTTCAAGCACACGGTGGATGACGGGCTGGACATGAGGAAGGCTGCGTTCGAGTGCATGTACACCCTGCTGGACAGCTGCCTGGACAGACTGGACCTGCTGGTCTTCCTGGACCACGTGGAGGAGGGTCTCAAAGACCACTACGACATCAGGGTAGGAACACAGACCGCCCACTACGACACCGGACACACACACACACACTCACACACCCAGGCCACTACCTCAGGGTTGTTCCTGGCTCCAAATAGGCTTACGTGGTGTGGGGAGGTTGCATGCTAATAGCTATAGCCCCGGGCTGGTTCGATGCTTGAATTGCATCTATAAATCCAAGTCTAAGTCCTTTGTGGGGGCGGTTTCTGCTAGAAGACTTGGGTGGGCTGAGAAAAGCCTTAGGCGGACCCAACGAAGCCTTTTCAACGCAGGAAAAACCCACCAGAGGCCAGAGAGTCCAGAGCCACACTCACCGACATACAATGTAGGATTTTTTTTTTTTCTTGTCATCAGTGGTGTTTCATTTACATTTATTCATTTAGCAGGCGCTTTATCCAAAGCGACTTCAAAGAGAGAGCTTTACAAAAGGTCACTGATCATAGCAGGGTTATAGTCCCCAAACATAGCGGGTTTATAGATTATAAAACATACATTGCATTCAGCCAAACAAGTTACAATTTTAAGACATGTATCTCCAACCGGCAATAGTTTACCTGTAGGAAAGCAAACAACAACAACGCACCTGCCTGCGAGTATCAAATATTCTATCCAGGTTAGGACCATCTAAAAGGTTTCAGTTCAGTATCAGTGTGTGGTTTTCCGTGTGTGTAGATGCTGACCTTCCTGATGCTGGCCAGAATGTCGTCTCTGTGTCCAGATGCTGTGGTCCAGAGGCTGGACAGACTGGTGGAGCCCCTCAAAGCCACCTGCACCGCCAAGGTGAGCTCACATACATTTTGATATGCTAATACACACACACACACACACACAAACACTCCAAGGCTACACTAACACAACCCTACCATAATCTGCCAAGGAACGAGTTGGCTTAGCAGTAAGGTCACATTCTCCTCAAGAACTTAATATCCATTTAGCAGACGCTTTTATCCAAAGCGACTTACAGCAAGTACAGGGACATTCTCCCTGAGGCAAGTAGGGTGAAGTGCCTTGCCCAAGGACACAACGTGACATAGCCACAGCCAGGAATCGAACTCACAACCTTATGATTATGAGGCAAGTGCCTTAACCTGCTGAGCCATCTGACTCCCACTGTTTTAGAACTTGCCTTCTGTGATACTAATGATGTTTCCAGTAGTGTCACAGTCCTGATTTGAGCCCTCTGCTCCAGGTGAAGGCAGGCTCAGTGAAGCAGGAGTTTGAGAAGCAGGAGGAGCTGCGTCGCTCCGCCATGCGGGCCGTGGCGGCCCTGCTCACCATCCCAGAGGTGGAGAAGAGCCCGGCCATGGCTGACTTCGCCAACCAGATCCGCTCCAACGCCGAGATGGCCTCCATCTTCGACAGCGTCCTGGGAGACCCCTCATCTAGCTCTGTGGAGAACATGGACACCAGCTAGAGACCTCAGAACCTCAAACCTGCACGACACAGAACCCCTGGGATAATGGAACATGGCTGGCTAGAACCCTTGTTGACATTAGAACACTCGCTTGCTAGAACCTTCCAAACACACAACGCCATTGGCTAAAATCACCATGTAGAACCGTACCTGGATCTTACTGGTCTAGAACCAACTTTTACAAATATTGTGGCTGACACCCTTGATGTACTGCTGTAGTAATACTCAAATGGGGTCACAACAGCCATATAGCCTCTATTGTGTGAATATACTCACTACCCTGTCCATACGAGAAGTGCCTCTGAGCCATTCAACATAGTATTAAAAAACGTTTTGGAAGCCAGTTGTATTATGTTTTGTTCACTTACATACAGGAAGAAAGCACTCCTACCCATGTTTTAGTGTGATATCACCGCCAACGCCAAGACATGACAAAAACAGATTTGCCTTACTGTACTTTATTTTACACAATTCATACAGTTTCCCCTTGTGAATAATATTATTTCACTTTCCGATGACACCACTTTCCCACTCCACCACTCTAATCCATGCACGTCCCTGAGAAGCAAGCACGTATGCAGACACGCCGAGACAGACATCAGTGGCAGCTCTTGTCCCTACGGCTACGGTGTTGGCGTGACGATCGCGTGACGCTGACGGCTGCTCTGCTGTCAGAGCAGATGCTGCCAGCCATCTTCAAAACATGCCTCATGGGAGGAGGTCAGCTGACAGTTCACTGGGTTCAGGAAGGTCAGCTGACTGCTCATTGGCTACTGGAAGATCCGTTGGCAAGCCTGGTGCATTCTGGTTGGAGGGAAAGGGATAACCATTAGGAATGTCAGTCTAACGTCACACTAAATTAAGCATACAGGTCGTCATGAGGATAACAGCAGCGGGAAACGGATCAACAATCTCCATTCTTCACAGCAGATGCATCTTTATTCATGGAGGTGGTGTTCTCTGTATAGAGAAAGGAAAAATGAACTACAGACATGAACTTCTACTTCTATGTGCTCAGAATACCGGGAACCCATTCGTAATCAACATGTGTTTTAACCTAACCATGCTATGTAATAATAACTGTGACGATGAACTTAAAGGTGTTACTTTCTCTCCTCTGCCTCTCCTGAAAGCTCTGTTTGTTGCAGGTTCTCTTCCACCACAGGGCTATGGACAAGCTCAGGGTGGAATGGGTAATTCCTCTGCGTTTCTCTCCCTCCTCGTACAGCACCTCACCAGAGTATGGACGACTTGGCAGGACTGATTTAAGAGGCCAGTACTGCCGACTGGAAAATGTTTTGCAAGCTAACAGCCGATCACTACGCCACCTGTGCGCACAGTAACGCTAGGCAGAACTGAACAAATCTAAGCTTCACTGCGCTCAATCAGGTCAACGCTACACTAGTTCACAAGCAACAGCTGTCAGGACTTCTTACACTTTGCTGGTTTGAAGACCTCCCATCCTCCTGGTGTCGTGCAGTAGATTCTGGACTTAAGCCGGGGGCAGAACCTGCCCTTTCCTCATGCTGTTGTCATACCCACAGGGCAAGTTCATCTGGTTCTGGACCCATTCCTCTACCTTCTTACCAGTGGCATCTCATTGGCTGCTTTAAGGTCATCTGTGCAGGGCAGAAAGACAGAATTAATGCCATGGTAACAAGCCAAATGAGCTGGGTAGGAGTGACCGAGATTGTGTGTTAAATGTGTTGCGTTAAGTTCAAAGTTTAATTCCTGATTATATCAAAATCGTATCATAGGTGCGTTGGATGATAGCGTCAACTTTGTATGAGAAATTGAGTCAGAGAAAGGCAACTGTGACTTGAATCAAACGGAATCGTACCTGAGCTTCAGTTTCTGGGTCTGAATGACCTCTTGTTCCTCTTGACTGGGACATCATTGGCCAGGTTAGCAGCGGAGTGAATCTGTTAAAGAATGTGCCAGAAAATATGAATCAAGCTTTGATTGAACTGTACTTGCTGTAAGTCGCTCTGGATAAAAGCATCTGCTAAATGAATGTTGTAGGGAGTCAGGTGGCTCAGCGGTTAAGGTGTTGGGTTCATGATTGAAAGGTTGAGAGATCGATTCCCAGCTGTGCCAGCATGACATTGTGTTCTTGGGCAAGGCACTTCACCCTACTTTTCTCAGGGGGAATGTCCCTGTAGTTGCTATAAGTCGCTCTGGATAGGAGCGTCTGCTAAACGACTCAATGAAAACTTAACACGCTGTCTGACATATCACGCTTTTTGCGAGTTCACCAGCTGAAAAAGTTGACCGAAAGACTGCAGTACTTAAGTTTTCTAGTTAGCAAGCGTGCTCCATTTTTAGCGCTAATCAAGACAGATATACATTTGTAGTTTGACATTGTTTGCATGTACAAACGATCGGATAAAGTCCATTTACGATGATTTAACGAGGTGAATTAATTCAAACCAGCAGCCAGGCAAGCAATCACTTCACATGGTCCGCTCAAACATCATCAGCCATCGTCACTACCTAGCCAATATGCTAAATCAGTATCTTAGATGTACTGTGTGTTATTTTATTGTGAGAATAATCGCCCTTTTCAAACAGGATGGTATTCGATTGTAAACTGTAAAATGATCCACTCACCGATTAATAGCAGCGATCTGTGCTGCTTCGTCTGTGGTGTGACGTCACTGACTGACAGGCTTCGGCTGCGTGGCGCCTAGCGCGCATGGGTCGGAGAGGGAGGATTTCTTGCTCCTTCTTCATTGGTGCAAAGTCTGTTCAAGTCCCGCCCTCTTTTACTTTCCTCCAATGGGCGGAATGGAGGTTATGGTGACTCTAGCAAGGAGATTATAAGAGGTTATAAATAATATGAGAGGAACAGAAAAACTGATCGTTAAACTGACTTTACCGAATCTAGGAACGATGTTCCTTATATTACTTGTCAAAATCTGGTAAACTTAACAGTTTATACTAATATGCTCAATATGAAGATCACGATTCGAATGAGAGATCATTTAAAAAGTGACTATTTGAGACAGCATTTTACCGGTTGATGTGCAGAAGAGGGTGTCTTAACTATGAAGACGACAATACATCTAGATATGCGAAGGATTCCAACCACAAAGTACCTGCGGATAGGCCATGAAGTGCCTATTGAAATCCATACTGTGAACAGTGCGTCAACCGATCATATGTTCCATATATGTTCTATGTTTGCTCACTCCTGCCATAGTAAATTCTGTGTTTGTACATCTTGCATAGCGAATAAAAACATATTCTGATTCTGATTTATTGTAACAGCTGATTTGCACAGTTCAGGTTGGGTTGCTCACCATCCCTCCCGCTCTTGAAGGGGCGGACGGAGGAGAGAGAGAGAGGGCGGGGGATAAGCTCAGTCGGCCACTTGTTGGAGGTTTCCGTCCATTTGCTCCGTGCCATTTGCTTTGCATTGAGTCGCGAGATCCATGATTGGGTTCGTGTAGCGCTGCTCGAGCCAATCAGGGGAACCGGAGCGCGAGGATCCACGCGAGGCTGCACGCGGGTGAGGGGAACTGGATCTGGTTGCAGGGGATTGGTGTGTTGTTGACCAACCAAATGACTAACGGGACTAAATACAGGAATTAAAACATTTTTGAAACGGTTTGACCGAACGATTCTAATGAGTTTTGTCCTCTAACACGGAGCCGATGTTGGTTAAATGTGCTGCAGTAGCCCAACAACCAAGCCCGCTTATATTACCTGGCCTAGCCAGCCATTAGCTACCCAAAGGCGGGCAGAACATGGCGCTAAAAAGACTTTTTAGTGCTAAATATAGCCACATTAACGACGTACAGATATGCTTTAGGCTAACTAGGAACAGTGAACTACAGTCGGTCAACCAATTTACCCAAAACATTCCACCTACACACACAAACATGTGAATTTAGACCACAATGCAGAAACAACATGTCACACAAAGGAAAATGGTGGCTAATCTAGCTAGCAGGCTAGCTAACGTGAAGCGTACAAGGTAGCTTAGTAACAATGTGCAACCACACAGGCCCTGTCCTGTTGTTTATACACACACGCACATTTTTTTCTTCAATAACATTTTTTATAGCTTGTGGTTGATGCGAAACGTCCTGCATGACAACGAAATTGATCCTATTCGTGAAGTGGTGGCTGCTTCTTTTTGTCTGATGAACAGTTGAGTGGGATTTGAGGACCTCAGTGTGCAGTGATCATGGAGCAGTACACCACCACCACGGGGGAGCAGATAGTGGTGCAGACAGCCAATGGACAGATCCAACAACAGGTGAGGATTTCAACACTAATACTGTGTCACTACTGGATCATTGCTCCTCCTTTTCAGATGGAGCCTCCATCCAGAGGTTCAGCTTGTGGTCTTCTCTGATACAAGAGCTGAGTTATTTCACTAAAGACAGGTTCAATGATGGAGCATGTGCGTCATATCTAATAATCAGAATCTATTTTATTCGCTATGCAAGCTATACAAACACATAATTTACTGTGGTAGGAAAGGGCAAACAGAACATATATGTAACATAATAAAGGTAGATAAAAATAGAATAATATTTCTTTTTTCAATATAAAATACAAATAAGATAAATACCGCTGGGATTTTACTGTGTTTCTAATTCACATGTTTATCAGGGTGTTGGTGCCTGACTTGGAGTCTTAGCCTGTATGTGCTGTGCATGTTTTGCCTTTAGGGCACTGTGACGACACTCCAGTTGCAGGCTGAGCCAGCTGCCTCGGCCCAGCAGGTTCAGACGCTGCAGGTAGTGGTGGGATCTCAGAGCCCCAAAACCCACTGTGTCCACCCCCCTGTCATCCAGCCCCGCATGGCCCTGTAACCCCCTGTGTCCCATCTAGTGCTGCTGGTCTGTGGATGTCAGCCTCCTTGACATCGTCATCGTGAGCGAGCGATCGTCTAGGGCAGGGGTCTCCAATCCTGGTCCTCGAGGGCCGCTGTCCTGAAGGTTTTAGATGTTTCCCTGCTCCAGCACACCTCCACAGAGCTTGATAACGACGCTTCATTAAAATCAGGTGTGCCGGAGCAGGGAAACATCTAAAACCTTCAGGACAGCGGCCCTCGAGGACCAGGATTGGAGACCCCTGGTCTAGGGTGCCAAACTCCACCGCATGACCCGTCGCTCTTCATCTTGCCGTGTCTCGCGCACCCTCAGGTGGCCGACGGACGTTGGCGTCATTCTAACTGCGTCCCGCAGGGGGCGCAGGCGTATCAGATGTGTGCTGTGTTCGTCGCGCACCAGCTCAGTATCGGGTCGCGGTGGAAGAGGAATGCATAGTCTTTCGCTGCTTCCCTCAAAACAATCCACCAGACCTTTCCATCTTCTCTCACCATCCACCTGAGACCTCACTGTGAAATGTGTCCATCCTGTAAGCTTGTGGTTCGTAAACGACTTGAATGGGCATTTCTAGTGCGTCGGTTGTCACTTTCCATGATGTATGTGCGCACCCACTCGATCATCTTGTTCAAGGGGAAACTTACTCAGGAAATAGGCATCTGTATTAGATTAGATTCAACTTTATTGTCATTACACAGGTACAAGTCCAGGGCAACGAAATACAGTTAGCATCCAACCAGAAGTGCAAAACAGTTATTAACAACAGAATATAATAATATACTGTAGGTATACTCAGAATATACATATTATGAACAGTATAGACAGAATATACAGGGTATGTACAGATTCAATCAGGGTATGTACAGATTCAAATTAGACAAGCAGAAATTACCGGGTAGCATGTATATACAGTTAGTGCAAATGAGCAGCATGTTGACGGTTCAGGTTCTTGCTAGCATGCTTTGCAAACCACAAGGCCTCATCTGTTCTCCGGGTTCCTCCGTGATCCACATGCTTCTCTGACATTCAGAACAGTGGCAGGTCCATTCTCCCTCCCTCTGACGCTGGTCCGCCGGCCCTCCTCCCCTTCCCTCCCCTCCCCCAGGTGCAGGGACAGCCTCTGATGGTGCAGGTGAGCGGGGGGCAGCTCATCACCTCCTCTGGCCAGCCAATCATGGTGCAGGCCATGGGGGGGCAGGGCCAGACTATCATGCAGGTTCCCATGGCTGGCACTCAGGGGCTCCAACAGGTGAGCTGACCACACCCTCACTGCTAGAGAACCACAGATGATCTGTTTCATTTGCATACAGAAATTAGATTAAACTTTAATGTCATTACACAGGTACAAGTACAGGGTAACAAAATACAGTTAGCTTCCAACCAGAAGTGCAAAACAGTTATTACAACAGAATATAATAATAGTATACTATATATATAATATAATAATATACACAATACGAAAAGTATAATCAGAATATACACGGTATGTACAGAGAAAAGTGATTTGAGACAAACAGCTGTATAGTACAAGATGCTACAGTATTTAACAGAATTTACAGAGTTGCATGTATGAACATGTCACCATGTCCAACCTAGCAAAGTTAGCTGCTGCTGATGCTGTTGGCTGGTTTGGTGAGCTGGGTGTGATGAGTGTGGTCTCTGGTGCAGATCCAGCTGGTGCAGCCGGGCCAGATCCAGCTGCAGGGGGGGCAGACTCTGCAGGTGCAGGGGCAGCAGGGGCAGACCCAGCAGATCATCATCCAGCAGCCGCAGACAGCAATGACGGCTGGGCAGAACCAGGTAGGGTGGAGAGGCATTCACTCTCTGTTCTCTCTCTCTGTCTCTCTCTCTCTCTCTAACACACACCTGTAAACACAATATATTTATGCAGCTACAAGCCTGTAATTAAAATAAATTAAATAATGTAAATCCCTTATACTCCCACGAGGGGGAAATTGATGCAGGCGCACATGTTCAATACATTTGCCGGGAATCATACCCCCACTGGGATTCAAACCCAGGACCCTGCACACACTGAATCCATGGCTAAGCCATTGCACTAAGGGACTGGATAGAAGCGCTAGTTCTCCAAGATGACATGATTGACATTTACATTACGTTACATTTACATAAATTCGTTTAGCAGACGCTTTTATCCAAAGCCACTTCCAAGAGAGAGCTTTACAAAAGAGCATCGGTCACTGATCGTAGCAACGTGATAGTCCCCGAACATAGCAGGGATTAATAGATTATGAAACATACACTGCACGTGTGGATAGCTAACGTGTGTTCAATGCTGTTGTTGTCTCAGGGCCAGCAGCAGATTACAGTGCAGGGGCAGCAGCTGGCTCAGACAGCTGATGGCCAGACCATTGTGTACCAGCCAGTCAATGCTGACGGCACTCTTCTCCAACAAGGTATCACTATCCCTTCAAAGCTGCAGTCTCTGCAGGGTCTCTCTCTGTGTTCTATTACAGGACAGTGAGGACAACATAACCTTCTCACGTTTCTGCACACTTTAGTCGATCTTTAAACACCTTTTTAAACCTTTAAGGTCCATGATAATACCCCAGCATCCTTTGAAATGAATTGATTCCGTTGCTGAAATAAATGGGTGACGCTTGTATTGAAATAAGTCGAAGGACGTTAACGCGTCTCTCTTCTCTCCCAGGGATGATCACCATTCCTGCGTCAAGTCTGGCCGGCGCTCAGATAGTGCAAGCGGGCAACAACACCAACACCACCAACAGTGGCCAGGGCACAGTGACCGTCACGCTGCCCATGTCTGGGAACATGGTCAACACCGGGGGCATGGTCATGGTGAGCCTGGTTGCGATGGAACGTCGAATGTGTGTGTGTTTTTGGGTTGTTTTTGTGTTTGACCTGTGGATGTTTTTTTGGTGGGGGGTGGTAGATGGTTCCTGGCGGAGGTACGGTACCAGCCATGCAGCGCATCCCCCTGCCCGGGGCGGAGATGCTGGAGGAGGAGCCTCTGTACGTCAACGCCAAACAGTACAACCGCATTCTGAAGAGACGGCAGGCCCGCGCCAAGCTGGAGGCAGAGGGCAAGATCCCGAAGGAGAGACGGGTGTGTATGCTCAGGAGAGGAGTGTGTGTACTCTCAGGAGAGGAGTGTGTGTGTACTCTCAGGAGAGGAGTGTGTGTGTACTCTCAGGAGAGGAGTGTGTACGCTCAGGAGAGGAGTGTGTGTGTACTCTCAGGAGAGGAGTGTGTACGCTCAGGAGAGGAGTGTGTGTGTACTCTCAGGAGAGGAGTGTGTGTATGCTCAGGAGAGGAGTGTGTACGCTCAGGAGAGGAGTGTGTACGCTCAGGAGAGGAGTGTGTGTACGCTTAGGAAAGGAGTGTGTATGCTTAGGAGAGGAGTGTGTACAACAATGGAAATGTTTCATTGTGTGTCTGCGTGTGGCTCTCAAAGAGCACTCGGGTTAAGGGGGGGGGGGGGGGGGGCGGCTTATCAAAGCTATCAATACTGACTGCGTTCCCCCCATTGCTTCAGAAATATCTGCACGAGTCGCGGCATCGCCACGCCATGAAGAGGAAGCGGGGAGACGGCGGACGGTTCTTCTCACCCAAGGAGAAGGAAGAGATGGCCCTGGCCATGCAGGTGAGCGGGGCACAAGGCCACTTCAAGCAAGAGGAGTATAGGGATTTCGAACTGAACTCCCAGTGGACGGACTCTAGCGCTCCATCCCTTGGCTAACCAATCGCTTGCATCAACCCACTCTCCCGCCTTCATCACCTATCCACCTTACAACTACACTCTTGTGCTGCTTCTCTCAAATATTCTTTTGTATAAAACCTTTTTGTTGTTGTTGTATGATTTCTTTTTGGAGGGGGGGCGGGGTTTGTTTCGGAACCATGTTGTATTTCACGCTGCGACAACTTTGAGCTGCTAGCCATTTGAAGTGTTCCTGTGTCGTGTGTGTCCTGTTTTTTTTCCTGTTATTTTTCCTTTCTTGCAACCCCCAGCCTGCCAAATCCTCTGCTTTTCTCAGTTTGTACATTCGACAACTCCCCACAGCCCTAAGCCCACATACCTCTGTCTATGTCGCTGCCATCTTACTGTTAGCTATCGGAGCTTTTTGTTTTGGTTTTGTGTGTCACTGTCTTTGGCGTTGGACACTGCTGAGCCTCTCTGTGTTTTGTTGTTGTTGCCATGCTGTGTACCCCTGTCCTAACACTTGTGTTCATTTAACAGTTGCAGGGCTAGGATGGGGTGGTGTA
This sequence comes from Neosalanx taihuensis, assembly GCA_030340665.1. NCBI lineage: Eukaryota > Metazoa > Chordata > Actinopteri > Osmeriformes > Salangidae > Neosalanx > Neosalanx taihuensis. Next base: position 2,882,197 of record CM059289.1, on the reverse strand, counting down.
AAGGTACTGTATCCATTTCTCATGAAAGACAAAATAACAACAAATGTATCTTGCAGCTAGACCCACCCCACCCCAATTTTCATAAACCGTTTAAAAATAGCACATGATTTATGGTCATGCAACCTGCTCAGTGGAAAGTCATTCATGTGGTATTTATATGCTCGCTAAGCCTTATATCCAAGTTGTTTTATTCATGTTCATGTGAGGCTCACTAGGGCTCAGCTTTTACTGTCAGAAGCATCATATAAATGCAAAGCTTGTGAGGTTGTGTGTGAAGCCTGTTTGGTATTTGTGTGTGTGTAGCATTGCACTTGAGTTTTAAGTTTATTTTTTTATTTTTCGACAGATTTTTTTTTTCAGTTAAGTTTCTAGTTCAAATAAAACTATGCATTTCGTTTTTTGTATTTTAATTGGACCCAGGAGTGTCTTAATGACCTTTCGCAGTACACTAACATAACAGAATACACAAAATGACTGCCTGGAATGCCAAGGGCATACACATTCCAATAGCGACATTAAACGACCATTTGGACCCTGAGCGCAGGATAGAACATGAATCAGTTGTGGCCCCTTGATGTCTCCTAGAGCCATCGGTCGCGTCTGTTGGCGAGAGCGTTGTGGCGGCCCTGTTCTTCACGCTAACCCTTCTTCCTCCTCTCCGCAGGTACAGTCTGAGCTCCCGCCAGCTGGAGAGGAAGCGGTGGTGCAGATGATAAGTGTGTCCTAACCCGTCGCTAGCCCAAGGAGGCTTGTCTGTATGTTTGTGAAGCTTGTTTCTGTACGACAATGTCAAGTGGAAGGGGGACCGAACTCCCACAACCCCCTCCCAGCGCATCTCTCTGGGGACTTACGAAGAATTCAGCAAGCAGAGCTGGCACAGAGCACAATGTGAACTAGTGGAGAGTTTGCCAGCTCTTAAATGCACACCAGTTATTCAGTACTACACGGTAACCATGGAAACACTGGAGAGAAATCGGGAACCCCAGAAGGGTCGTGAGGACGTCTGTTATGTAATTGGGATTCGTAAGGACATGGTTACAGCGCTTGATCAAAGTTGCTTGTTTTTTGTTTTTTAAACGGCAGTTTTCATATTTATTTGGAACACCTTACAAAAATGGGTAGTTGTTTATCCCTGTCCATCGCTTTAGGTTTTAAGGTTTTGTTTTATTGGTTGCGGACAGATTTCATGTGAAAAGCAATAATCCAAGGGCTGCAACCCAAACACTTTTATTCCACTTTTGTTTTAGTATTTAAAATGTCATTCGCATGATCTACTTGAATTGCAGGTTTAGGCCACTGCAATACCAAGTTAGTGTACATAGGTAATGTGTGTATCAACCTGGAACACATTGTATATTATCAGCTGGGGCCGCCCACCTTTACCAAGAAAGATACCCTCTTGTTTGTTTTCACTTGGAGTTGTGACTAATTTGCTTCAGTTTGTCAGCCATTTAAACTGTTAGAACAAAAACACTATAAGCAGGGGTTGGGAAGAGGGGTCGTGCGGCCCTGAGGTAAACGGTATTCCCTTTTATATAACTGAAACATGAATAAAACAACACATGTCAAGTGTGTGTGTCATTCTCAAGCCTGTCTGACAAAAGTGTAGAAATGAGGGTGAAAATTCAACATGGCTTCCCTTTACTGTTTTCATCTAGTCAGCCTTTTGTGGATACTCCGAAGTTGCATCTCCAACTTCTTTTAAAGTGTCAGGTGTTTTCATAGGTGTGATCCACTTATAATACCTGTTAGTGGGGAATCAGATGGCTGAGTGGTGAGGGTGGGCTAGAAATCAGAAGGAACCAAAGGTCATGATGTGTCCTTGGGCAAGGCACTTCACTCTACCTGTCTCAGGGGATCTGTCTACCCATCCATCCATCTACAGTACACGGACTATATTCTGACTTTGAGGCTAAAGTCAACAAAGCCTACCAGGAGATGCGCACGCACTGAAATTGCAAGACGTACACAAATCCCAAAAGGGACGAACTACAACTACTCAATCGTTTATCATCATGCACAATACAAATAAATGTTTTGGCATATTGGTTATGCTTGCAGCGGCTCCCTGCGTGATAAGAAATGTTAGTGACGCACTAAGGTCGCAGAACTTTGACTAAGAATCAGATGTGGTGGAAACGTCTAAAACCATCAGGACAGTAGCCCTCCAGGACCAGGATTGGACCCCCCCTGCCGGATAGATGCCCTGAAACTGCGTTTCCAGTAGTGTTTAGTGGAGACACGCCCTCCTTTGCGAGCTCCGCCCACCACACATTTCAGGTGACAGCTCGCGCACACTACACAGTTCACTGTTTTGGCGCGCGAGGATATACAAACTACCCATGTTTTTGGATAGGATCTGCTTCTCCTCCAAATATTGTATTTTTTTTTAATTAAGCATACAACAGAATAGTTTACTATCCTCCGTCAGTGCTTCTGTTGCATCGTCTCGTAATCGTGCATTTTGAGGATTTACGGTTAGACTACTGCATATTATAAATACTCTTATCGTACGTCTGGCTTTCAGCGATCGTCGTTGATTTCAAAAGCGATCGATTAGCATGTCTGACTCCACGGTGGACGGCAAGTCTGAGCTGAAACAGGCCAGCAAAGAGGTGAAGGAGAGCGAGAACGTGGCGGAGAAATACTCAGCCATGACGGTGAGCAAGAACAGCGAAATGACCATGGGCGAACTGTCCTCCTCTGCGTTCAGCGCCGTTCCTACCCACAAGTCTGTCAAAAAGGTAAGACGGGAACAGACAAAGTTGTCTTTTGCTCGGGGTTCAAATCCTTTCTGCGTAGCGGCTGCCGTGTCATCTGTCCTATTCCGGGATGTCCCATTTCCTGACGTCAATGCCGATGGGCCATCAATATTGCATCTAGTTGACAGCCTGTCCACATCATGCAAGAGGGAAACGAGTTAATAACGTACCAGCATGGTTGTTAGGGCATGGATCATCTTCAGAGGAGTCATCATAGAGTGCTTACTGCTTACACACACACGCGCGCGCGCGCACGCACACACACACGCACGCACACACACACACACACACACACACACTTGTACTGCAATAAGGCTTTAAGCAGTCTGCGTTTTAGAGGACCAGAGACAGGTGCAGAAACACAGCATAATGCTCCAGGGTTCCCCATCACTGGAAATGGCTTTTATTATCCCTGATTAACTTTGTCTAAATATTCTATTACTGCAGCCTGCTCATACACATCACCCCAAACCCACATTCAGACACATCACTGCCAAACACGCAGTTTTCCGCACTTTAACGAAGATCTTTGATCATTGAATTGTTCACATATTTTAGGATCCTGTTTAATCTGAGTCTGAGAAACTGAGCCAATGTGTTTTTTTATTTGTGTATTTTGCTTCACCAGGTAGGTTCATCGCGTGAGGTGTGTGGCTTTACTACAAATAGCTCAAAACACCAGTCCTACCTTGAACCCTGGGTGTGTGGCATCACTGCAATAGGGAAATTGGCTAATGACTTAAGCTCAGCATGGACCTGGTAACCCCACGATCACTCTAGTCCAACTGTACATCTGGACATTTTTTCATTTATTTAGAGAGATTAAGGATATTGAGATTATTGCTTGAGTTGAAATTATTAGTATGCACAAGCAGGATAATTGAATGTGTTCATCCATTTCTGATGAAATGTTTGGAGTAACTAGACCCTATGTTCCATTGAGATTTAGGTTCGTAACAGTCTTTGCTGGAGATGACTTGAGTGAAATATATAGCTTTTTTTGTAGTATGTTTTTGTTTTTGTTTGCTTGGTTATTCAAAATATTTGCTGATGGAGAGTTCAATATAGTGAAGGGCTTAAACCGCCTAAATCAGTTAATCACATAGGCCATTGGATGACTCTTATTTCATTTATCACACAAAGAGTTAAACTAAAAAAAAAAGAGTAAAACAGTGTTATTTTAGCCTAACCCTTAGTCATGTGACTCATGGTCAACAGAACTTGTAACTCAAGAACCCCAACTAACTTGATGTGGTTATGACTTGAAATATTCACCTTCAATCCTGGTCCAGGAAATACAATCTGATAACACTTTTTTTGTTTGATTTGTTTGTTTGCCATTGGAATGGTGTAACTTTACAACCGAGTTTCACCATCGCTCTGTTCAAGGAAGTAGAAAAAGCAGGAATGTTTCAAAGCAGTGTGTTCCGGAAAAAGCCAGTATTGTTTAATCAGTTGTCCTCTCCATTTTTCTTGTAACTATCAACTATTTGATTTCATTTGGGATTAACATTGAATGTGACTGGAGTTCTTCCTCCTGTAAAATGGAGGCTGTTTTGCTAGCCAGATTGACCTATGTGTAGGTGGGAGTCCTATGAAGATAAACACATGGGGGCTATGATGTTCTAAGTAGCCAACCATCGGTACCATGTGTAGAATATGACCTTTACAAGCAGCCATTCATCTAGCAGCGAGGTGTTGAATCACACCAGCAGCTCGTTACATTTGACCATGGCAGACCCACTCTCAGTATCTCTTTACAGTGCACATGCGTTTCTGCTGCCATCCCTCAAGCTGTCGCCTGTAATCGCGTTCTGAGTCACCGTGCTGTGGATTTGTGGAGCGTATGCTGTTCACATCAGTTGATGCTGCTTCTTGTTGTCTGCTCCATCTGAAACCACATACTTCAGTTTGGTTACCTCATACATTAAGCCTGTGAAGCCTAATAACCCCCCAGGGACAGTTAATTATTTTCCACCCAGAGCCTATTGGCTTCCTGTCTTGAGGAGAATATTTCGAGCGCTCCCCTCGTAAATCATCCTTGTTTCTTTGTGGAGAGCGGTCAAGCAGTGTCAGAAGGCTCCAGCTGGTGATGGGGATTCATGCCTGCTTGGGCCCTCCTCTGCTACCTTGTGTGAGACAGGACAGGGCGTCGCGCAGTGCTGAACGTTGACCACTAGTCAAGGGAGTCATGGCAGTGGTTCTCAACCCTGGTCCTCAGGGCCCACTGTCCTGCATGTTTTACATGTTTCCCGCTTTCCTACACACCTGATTCAAATAAAGAGTCGTTATCAGGCTTCTGCTGAGCTTCATAATGACCTATTCATTTGGATCAGGTGTGTTGGAGCAGGGAAACATCTAAAATATGCAGGACAGTGGGTCCTGAGGACCAGGGTTGGGGACCACTGGCGCAGTCGGTTAGGGTGTCGGATTAGTAATCAGAAAGGTCCTGGTTCGAACTTCGGCTGTGTAAACATGATGTTGTTTTCTTTGGGCAAGGCACTTCACCCTACTTGCGGGGGGAACGTCCCTGTATTTTCTGTAAGTCGCTCTGGATAAGAGCGTCTGCTAAAATGATTAAATGTAATGTAAATGTAACACTTAACAGACAGATGGTAGAAGTTGACTGCTTTCTTTATGCCCTGCGCAGGTCTTCCTCTCTCCTCTTACACTCATTTGTACTGATCCCCACCCAACTAGAACATGAATGTATTTTTTTCCCCATAGATGGAGTGTTTTTTTAATAGAACAGTATACTGGTGCTGCAGCAGGAATGATGTTGTTCGGCCTTGAGTTTTATTAAACTTTTTCCTGGGATTCCAGAAACGGCACAAGAAGACTGTTGACGTTTCCCAAGGTCAGGAAAACAGTGCTTCTTGTTATTGCCTCAGTCTGATTAATTCAACAGCTTGCTGTGTGCGTGTTTCCATTGACCTACACTCTCTGACATTCTCTCTCTCTCTGCCTGTCTCTCTCAGTCTCCATTTTTCTCTCTCTGTCCTCTATCTCTATCTCGATCTCTCTGTCTTTCTCACCCATGATGAAGCGATAAGGAGTGTGCTTCTGTTACCCCCCCAGTGCAGCCTGACGTGTTATGCAAGGCGGAGGTGTAGCGTTCCTCACGCTCTTGTACGTGCGCACATCCAAATGAATGCACACACGCACAACAATGCACACTTGGTGGCTATTACATAATGCTGGTGTGGATCCAACAGGAAGTACAGCCTTCTGGGCTCTTCAGAGACCAAGAGATGGAGAGATGGACCGATGGACTGATGGATGGACAGACACAGGCAGAGAAAGAGAGAAACAGGAAAGGGAGAGAGAGAGGGAGGAAGGGGGGGGGGGTCACAAGGATAAAAAGAAACAGTGAGCAAGAAAATCCAGAATATTCCTTATTAGTTCGGTTTCATAGGCAGATATTCCTTCCAGGGTTTCATTGGTTTTTTTGTTCCTGAGATGCCCAAAGCAGCGAGTTGTGAACAGGGGAACTAGATAATCACACAGGGGTGGATGAACTGGAATGCAGGAAGCCGTGTGTGTGTGTGTGTGTGTGTGTGTGTGTGTGTGTGTGTGTGTGTGTGTGTGTGTGTGTGTGTGTGTGTGTGTGTGTGTGTGTGTGTGTGTGTGTGTGTGTGTGTGTGTGTGTGTGTGTGTGTGTGTGTGTGTGTGTGTGTGTGTGTGTGTTGAGCCAGTTGTTTTGTATGTGGTTAGATACAGCCTCACAGCTGGGGGCATGTCGTGGGGGCATGGTTTACGCGCTGACCTTTTCAACCAGAGACTTGACCTTTTTGACCTCTTGTCTTTTCGCATTTTCTCATCGTTTGTTTTCTGATGTTTGATCATTTCAGCTGTCAGCCTAATTCTTCAAGTTTCAAACTTGTATTTTGCGTCTAGTGTTGTTTTGGTTTTTTTTCCAGAAAAGTCAGAACATAGCTTGTGACCGTGTGGTTGGTTATGGATGTGTGAGAGAGAAAGTCTGTGAAAGATTGAGTTGTAGAGGGGGACAGAAAGGCTATACAGTGTACTGTATGCCCAAACACCCTATACACACTTAGTATATATTTGCAAACCTAACCCTACAACACCAGAAGAGTGTTCTCTAAAGACAGCCTGCCTGATTTGGGGATTAATCCTGCCGTCATGGAAACAGATAGGGCGGGCCTGAGCGCTGACCTCACTGATGAATGGAAGCAGCCACCTGCCAATCCTACTGTACAGAAGCCATCATTACGTAGCTAGTAGAGAAGGCAACCCCAAAGGATGACCTTGACAAACCATGGATGCCTCCGACCAGAGCCAAGCTATAAAAAGCTCATCACTTCCTGCTAATTCCCATTAACTATAGGAGCCTGTTCAACCCTGAGAGCATTTCCAGTATCGTTACATAATAGAAATGCCTGGTAAAGACTGTTTCACTTGAATAGAGAATCAAAAATGCAACGCTTTGCAGAGAAAGATCGCATGCCTCATCCATGAACCATCAGGCGTTTATCGCGGTGCTTTGACACAACGGGCTTTCTCAGCCCACACAGATTACCAGGTCACGCAAAAGCTGCAAGATACAGAGGGTACATTAACAGGGAAGTGTGTAGGCCCGCGACTCTTCCTGACTCTTTATTGTAGCGGCAGTTTAAATATTGTGTAATATTTGGGATTGAGGTCACTGGGCTCAGCAATGATCCCCAGTTTAGCGCTGCATAGCGATTGACTTCTGGGGCATGGGCTTGGTGGCCAGGTGTGGGGATTAGTGTTAGCTGCTTGGTATTAAACCATGTCACAGTGACACTGCCGGGGCTATCTTTAGCGTGCCACTACAACCTGTGCCTGTGCGGTATTAGCGTGGCATGTCGGTGTGTGTGTGTTTGGATGGGTCAGGATGATGACGTGTATTTTTAGGCTTGAACGGATCTGTTGACAGTGCTTCGGCTGCGCTTTTAGGCTTATGGCAATGGGCTTTAATTCCCCCACTGAACACCTTTCTTTTAACAGCACATGCTCAGTTTCTATATGCAGATGGGTTACGATAGATTACAAAGGACGGGGTTCGGAACAGACATAGATTTCCCCTTTAATCTCCGCTAATAGTTTCTTCACAAACCGTGAGAAAGAGATACTGAATGAACCATTGCCTGAAAGAGAGAAAGAGCGGCCGAACAGGAAAAGAGCGGAAGGGAGTTTAGAGGAGAGTAGCTTTTAAAGGGGATGGCAGCAGGTGGACGCTGTGATCTCTTCCAGTCCTGCTCACTGTTGCCGTGGAAATCGCCATGAGAGCAGGCTCGGGAGGTGAAAAGCTGGAGCGCTGGCAAGGGATGCACGACTAGGAAGAAGCCATGGCACAGAGACGCAGTCTGGTGAGTCAGTCTGGCCAGAGAACAGAGACAGCAGCTGAAAGAGGAGAGAGACAGTGAGAGAGAGACAGAGAGAGGGGCGTCGTTAGCCCTGTTTTAGGAGGGCTGAAGCCCCCCTAAAATGTTCTTCAGCCCCCCAAATAATTATTGGGATTTTTTTTTACTATTGTTTTACACATGGACAAGTTATTTCTAACATGTTACATATGTGAGTGCGTTTCTGGTTTGTATGTTTTCATACAAATCACACTCTTTCTGATTGAACCAATTTATGAACTGTCTGAGTCAATTTTTGGGGGACGAACATGACACGTTCGTAGGGGCTAAGCCCCCCCCCCCTTTTATCTTTTTGTCCCCATATATATGGAGATATGGGGACAAAAAGGGAGAGGGAGACTGGCGTGACTGTTAAAGTTTTACCGACCAGCCGTGGCAGCTTGAACTACTAATTTAATTGAGTTTTAAAAGCTTACCTGTGTGTGTGTGCGTGCGTGCGTGCGTGCGTGTGTGTGTGCGTGCGCGTTAGATGTCGTTATGTAGCATGGGCTTGATCTTGTGAACTATGTGCAAATTAACTTGATTTAAAAAAGCACAGCATTACAAACCTCAGACTGGGGCAGGGTCAGCTTGCTCTCGGTCCAGTCATCCCAGCTCAACGGAGGACTTGGGAGGGGATGAGGTTGCGTTCCCTGCTGTAGTGAGGTATTCACGGCAGCCTTTGAAGTGAGGGAGATTTCTCTGCTCTTCATAGGAGGGTTTCTGGTTCGGAAATCCATTTCAAACTGAAGTTCTGAGACAACTTTTTCGCTGACAACAGGGGAAGTAAAGTGAAACCCACAATAGTGGTTCATGTTTATTGGTGAGAGCTCTGTCATGCCTACTGGAGATGCAGCCCTGACTCCAAACTCAGCAATAAGGTCGTCACCTCCAAATCCAAGCTACAACTCTTACTACACACACACGCACACACACACACACACACACACACACACACACACACACACACACACACACACACTCCTCCAGAACCAGCACACACACACACACAAACACCTCCAGCACCAGCACACACACACACAAACACCTCCAGCACCAGCACACACAAACACCACCACCAACACACACACAGACACACTGCCGTCTCACCACCCAGCCACAGGAAGCCTGACAAAAACAAACCTTTGTAACATAAAAACCCACACTGCGTGTAGATTGTGAATGTTATACATCACAACTTCTAAGATTAGTCTGTATGAACCTAAGTCATTAGACAGTTTTTTATCTCCTGACTATTTCTTATCCCACAATCTGTATGTATTGTATCCCAGCACTCTTATTTTACTCCCAGTAAAGTGCATTTACTTTATTTGATCCCCTATTGCTGTAACCCTGTGTGCACTCTTCTACTTTACCTCCACACCCTTACCCCCATGTGCTTTGATGAGACTGTGTGCCGTTGTTACCAAAGAGTTTCCCCTCGGGGATCAATAAAGTCATTCTGATTCTGATGAAGCTTCAGCCACTGGTGTGCCACTGCTGTTGAAGGCCATGGCTGTTTGAGTGAACTGTTGTACTTACTTACTCCATTATTACTACGGTAACTACTTTGGGTCACTTGTTTGTCTGGTCTTTGAGCTTTGGGTCTTGATGTTCATAAGATCACTTCCCAGGTCTCTTAAAAAAAAAGAAGAAATCTCCTCTAGTGAGTTTTCCCTTGTCTTCCTTGAGGGTTTCGGTGGCTGAGGGGCAGTTCTATGGGCTTCTGTGACTTCACTTGTAAAAAGGGCTATACAAATAGATTTTGATCTGATTTGATGCTGGTGACTTCTTTGCGAGGAAGATTTCAGGTCAAAGGTTATGAGTTGACCAGACATAGGAGGAAGGACTTCATTTAGTGGGTTTATTCTCCCTCACTTATCCTCACTTAAAGACCCTCTGGTATGCTGACATGCATACTGTTAGCCTACATATCCAGCAAGCCCACTAGCGATTAAGCTTATGTTTACTGACTGGATTCTTTAAATACTGGGGGATTAGACTGAACATGGCCAGACTTTGGTGTAGCCATCTGAGTCCTGGCCTGGACATAATGGCCTTGTGCTCGGGCCCACATTCTAGGAACTATCCCTAGCATGTCTTGGCTAGCGTTAGGATTGTGTAATACCTTCAGAGTGCCAGCCTAATCTACTTTGCTACACGTCAGCCTCCAGCGATGCGTTAAAAGAATCTTGAGACCGAGAGAGAGAGAATGGCGTTGACGTTTTGTGCAATAATGAACCTCCTATGTGTGCGTGCTAGTCCGGGATTTCTCTGCTCTAATCCGTCTTGTTAGAGTCAATCTTAATTGGGTGAAGATTCATTAGTTCAATTATTGTGATACCTGCTGTCTCTTATGGCTGACTAGCAGTAGGTCGGGGATCCCTCGCTGAATTGCTTCTCCCATGGTTTCTTCCTTTTTAAACTAAACTCTAGTGAGTTTTGCTGGGAGTTTTTTCCTTGTCTTGCTTGAGGGTTTTAGGCTGGTTGAGGGGCAGTTCTGTGGGTGTATGTGAATCCCTCTTGTGTCATTGCGTGTAAAAAGGTCTATACAAATACATTTAGATTGAAGCCAAAACCTAGAATACTTGTGGTGAGATGAGAAACAGTGATGATGATGATGATGATGATGATGATGATGATGATTGTCTTCATTTAATGGATATTTGCTTTGTAACATACAAGGGAACTCATCATCAATAGATTCACGCCACTTCAGGCCCGTTCAACGCTGTCAGTCTTGAAAAGACCTACGCGTCTTGTAGATGACGCTACCAACTTTGCCTATAGGGCAGCACCGGTGGTTCAGTGGTAGGATTCTTTCCTGGATTCCAGGTGGGGGTTTATTCCTTGCCAATGCATTGAACATGTGTGCGCCTGTGAAATGTCCCCACTGTGGGACTGAAAAGGGATCATTTCTTTCTTTCTATTGACACAATGAGCTATGGGGGATTTGCGCAGTATGTGGACTTTGGAATTTTCAGATCTGGTTTTTGTGTGGTCCAGAAGATTTCCGTCTCGTGTCAAAACACCAGAGAGACGACACACTTTTTCGCCGAGCGTGGTGTGACCTCGCAGTCATGCTCGACGCGCTGAAGGAGGAAGTGGTTTGGACGCTTCCTTATTGGGGGTCTGCTTTCAGAGCCTGAATTTGACTGAAGACCTGCTGCTCACTGCATTCCACTGCTGTGCTGCTGCTTTTAAATGTCGGGCAATTCTGCTAAATGAATAAATATAATGTAACATAGACAGTCAGACTTGACAAAACCCCTATTGAGAGAGTTCAAAGTGTTTGAAGTCTTTTTAAATCCACTGTTTTTTGGAGCTAGCCTAAAAGCTAATATTACAATAACATGACCTGTCGAACAATTGGCATAGCCCCTTCATGCTAATTCATTGTATCTGTTCTTTAGAACATATTTCTATGGGGCTCCACAGCTCAGATAAAAAAGCTTTTCTGGCAGTGTGGATACTGATTTACCCAGAACTCATGACCGAGATGTCATTATCAGTCTATGATGTCTGTGTTGTCGCGTCATACCATTTAATCTTCAATACAAGGATTAGGTGGAATGTAAACAAAGAAGGTCTTGAACGCAACCCTGATTGAACCTTACTGGTGAATTCTAAGTGAATGTTGTGCTTTCCTCGGCCCCTGCAGCAGATCCAGTTTGTGGAGGACAAGCAGGAATTCCAGAGGTTTCCTACCAAGGCTGGACGTCGCTCCCTGTCCAGATCTATTTCTCAGTCCTCCACTGACAGCTACAGCTCAGGTACACACATACCCACGCAGACACACACATGACCTCCACTAAACATACCCACGCACACACACACACACGCAAGCATGCACTCGAGCGTGCACACATGCAAACCCCCTCTCACACACGCAAAGGCACTCGCTCTCCCACACTCACAAACACACACCCTCTCTCCTACAAACACACACCCTCTCTCCCACACATACTATACTCCCTTCCCCGCACACACTTTTTCTCCCACACACACACACACACAAATACACACCCTCGCTCCCACAAATACACTCTTTTTCTCCCACACATACTATACTCCCTTTCCTGCTCACACTTTTTCTCCCACAAACATAAAAACACACACACACACACACTCTCTCTCTCTCTCTCTCACACACATGCATGATGAAACAGCACTGACCGCTCTTCCATGCCTTCACACCTAGCTGCCTCCTACACAGACAGCTCCGATGATGAGACGTCCCCGCGGGAGAAGACGCAGGTCAACTCCAGAGGTTCCGGAGACTTCTGCGTCAAGAACATCAAGCAGGCGGAGTTCGGCCGCAGAGAGATCGAGATCGCAGAGCAAGGTGGGGGAAGGTCCTGACCAGATGGTCCCCAGTGACCAGACACAACTGAACGGCTCACCTTAAACCAAGCCACATCCTGTTGTTTAGCATTATTTACTAGGCTTCTCCTTAGGGTTCAGTCTCACGGCACAGTGGGGGGTTAGTCACTGTCTGATTTCACAGAGTGGGATTTTACCTGGCAGTATTGGGGAGTTTTTGTACTTTTCAGTCTCTAGTGGCTGAATTATCCAGGTTTGGCCTTATACTTGGAGCTTAGGTGCATTAGATTCATCAAGCAGATGGTTTTATCTGAAGCTGTTAGCGCTCTAAGAGTATTTTGGTTGGTCAGAGTGATGTAACGGTCTATTCACCAGCCGGAACTGTAGTGCAACAATAAACAACCTCAACCACTGTATTACAGAGAGGAGTGCAGGAAAAACACTGGTAATAGCATAAGTGCAGTCTCTTGCACAGTGGTACAAAACAACCTGAAATGTAAGAGGACAGGTTTGCAGGTATCACAAATGATGTACCGCTAAGTGCTACTGTCGGTGCCCTTAACCCAAGTGAAGAGTACGAGCTTCACTCAGTTATGCGAATGTCTGAAATCCTGTATTCCCCATCTTGCAAGCTATATTAAGCTGACTATCCAGATATAGATGGCCTCCTGCCATCTCGCTGATTGGCTACTCTCAGTATAGGATTTACCTCGCAGACTTCTTCACAGTACTATTTTAATGACTTTCGCTTGTCTTTTGATAAGCAAATGAGCAGGAACATATTATCTGTTTGATAGGAAGTTATGTTTGTTTATTTTTTAAGTCGCGCTCGTCTAAGGAATTTTCGTCTCCCCTCTCTCCCTCCCAACCTTTTTCTTTGTCCCCTTTTTTTTATAGATATGTCAGCGTTAATCTCTCTCAGGAAGCGAGCTCAGGGGGAGAAGCCATTGGCTGGAGCCAAAATCGTGGGCTGCACCCATATCACGGCGCAGACTGCAGTAAGTTAGAAGAATCTTTATCTCTTTCTAGCACACTTGCGCGCGCCCTTGCTGTCTGGGGACACTGTGTACTTGCACGCTATTACATAAGCTCCCTTTTAAATCCCTCTACAATCGCACAATGTTGTGCCAGCAATCAAGTAACTTCATTCATTTCTTTCAGTTGTATTTTGTTTGCTTACATTCCGGTTCCTTCCCCCGTTCCCATCCCTGTGCGTGGGCAGGTGCTGATTGAGACACTGATGGCGTTAGGAGCGCAGTGTCGCTGGACAGCTTGTAACATCTACTCCACCCAGAACGAGGTGGCTGCCGCCCTGTCAGAGAGTGGTAAGAAGCTCCAACCAGAACCCAGAACACTACCATCCAGAACCAGAACACTACCTTCCTGAACACTACCATCCAGAACCAGAACACTACCATCCAGAACCCAGAACATTACCATCTAGAACCCAGAATATTACCGTCTAGAACACCACCACCCAGAACCAGAACACTACCACCCAGAACCAGAACATTACCATCTAGAACAATACCATCCAGAACCAGAACACTACCATTTAGAACCAGAACACCACCACCCAGAACCAGAACACTACCATCCATAATCCCACGCGAGCAGACCTACCCTGTGTACCCACCGACTCCATGACTGCCTTTGAACCTTTTATTTACACTATATTCTCATGTGGAGTCTATTCATACATGGACACAATAAGTCGTGTTATTTAACGTCTGACAAGTGGCTTTGCTTGTTTTGACTGGAGTTGAAGGGCTAATGTGATAAATGGCATCGCTAATAGCCTGTGAGGGAGGGACGCATGTGGTGACACTCACTCCCTGGTGCCCTTTAGAAACCAAGGAAACCTGCTCTGAATGTGCTTATTAGAAAACCCTCTGCCCTTCAAGTATCCCTCCGGTCCATAAACGACAGAACCCAGACAAACCTGTGTCTGGTTGCCAGGGATTCTCAAGTCTATGTACTGGCAGGGGTCCTCCAGTGTGACAGACCTGGTTCACTTCAGAGGGGGGGGGTGGCTCGGGGAGAGACTGGCCGAGATGAGAGACGGGATGTGTCTTATTAGATTGGGTTACCTGACCTGCACACAGGAAAGGAAACACTGAGAGGATGCAGGAAGCAGGTCCAATGATCAAGTAAGCAAAGATGGACGAATAGAGAATCGATATACAGTGATCCCTCGCTGTATCACGGTTCACTTTTCACGGTTTCGCTACTTCACGCATTTGCATCGTGCATTGTGTTCTGCATTCTGATTGGCTAAACAGTCTCTCCAACACAAACCTGTGCATCGATAAAGTTGCGGTTTACAGTATACAGTACTTTTATTTGTTAAACAAATGCTTGGGCCTGTAAAAAGGGTTTGTTCTTTGGTTTTAATATATAATAGAGTATTTAATTGTATAATAATTGTTAAAAAAAAAAAGTTTCTACTTTTTCACGGATTTCACTTATAACAGGTTATTTTTGAAACGTAACCCCCATGAAAAACGAGGGTTCACTGTACCTCACTTGGTAGATTGCTAGCGAGATAGTTAGCGAGATGAATCAGGATGGACAGTGGACAGAGTTGTCAAACAGAGGAGGACGGTGTGGTGAGGTGGTTACGTCGTCATCTCACCAAGTGCTCCCTGCAACGGGGTCAAAGGGGACAATTTGTTCGCTTGAGCGTGAGATCACGCTAGCGTGTTTGAGCTATTCACCATTCCCCACCTCGCTCTTCAAACCCTGAGCGCTGTCATGATTCCTTTAATACAAGTATTTGGGTGTTTTCGTCTCTCTTTTTGAACCTCTTGTCTTTTTCCATAAACTGTCTCTTCTATCTTTAATGCTCCATCTGTCAGCGTATCCCTTTTTAATAAACACTTGTTCCAGATTTTCATGCAGATAAATCCCCTTTCTGACCAGATGAAAGGGTCAGGTGCCGTCTGCCAACCCCTGTTTTTCGGACGAGCCAAGAGCTGTTCAATTCCTGTTCCAGCTGCTGCCTCAAGCCATGACCTGTTCATTCAGCAGTCAGCAGAGTCCGTGGAGACACGAAACAAACGCACCTCACTGTTGTTTAGGAAGTCAATATGGTTCTAAGCTCTTTGGTTCATAATAGCTGGTGACAGCTTGTGGAGATGAGGCCAGTTATTCTGGACTAGCGCTGAGAGGATACTTGAGCTCCCATACTTAGGTTACAAAGTTGTTTTTGCCACTTCAACATCAGCTTTTCGCACCCACTTTGCAGAAGGTTATGAGAGTATGAGGTGAGCTGTTATGCGTCAGCGTTGGCTGCAGTGTAGCGTTGAGAAGTGGCCTGTGTGTGGTGTGTGTGTGTGTGGTGTGTGTGTGTGTGGTGTGTGTATGTGCACACATGAATGGACACCGCCGCTCCAGATGTCCAGATTTAAACCGCCCTTTGCATTTTAATATGGTTTTAGAGCAGATTACTACGACATGGAACACCAGCATGATCAAAAATTTCCAGAATGTTCCCATTGAAACTTAGTTCCTCGACCGTGGCCAGATGCTAATGATGTTAAAGACTCCACACTAGTTAGAGACGTGGCTGTCCCTCTGTCTCTGTCTTGTTCTGCCAGAGTCAGATCTACATTTAATCATTTAGCAGACGCTTTTATCCAAAGCGACTTACATTCTCCCTGAGGCAAGTAGGGTGAAGTGCCTTGCCCAAGGACACAACATCACCTAGCCACAGCTGGGGTTCAAACTCATAACCTTCCGCTCATGAGGCCAACGTCTTAACCCGTTGAGCCATCTGACTCCCTGATCTGGGCTTTCTTTCCAACCGTGTGTTTTTGCAGGTGTGGCTGTCTTTGCCTGGAAGGGCGAGTCCGAGGATGATTTCTGGTGGTGTATCGATCGCTGCGTCAATATGGAGGGCTGGCAACCCAACATGGTAAATACATGGCCTGGATTCAGAGCAAGTGATCATGCAGCAGTGTCTTAATGTTCATTCTGTAACGTGTGCGTGTGTATGTGTGTGTGTGTGTGTGTGTTAGATCCTGGACGATGGAGGGGACCTGACCCACTGGGTCTATAAGAAGTACCCTAACGTGTTCAAGAAGATACGAGGCATCGTGGAGGAGAGTGTGACTGGGGTCCACAGGTGAAGCCATGTACAGAGGGGTTTACACATGGGCTTCACACACACACACACACACACACATGCATACACATTTCTATTCACATTGACACACACACACCTCTGTTCACATGGATGTGTACACACACACTGCTGTTCACATGGATGTGTACACACACTGCTGTTCACATACACACACCCCTGTTCACATACACACACACACACACACACACCCCTGTTCACATGTACACACACACACCGCTGTTCATTTGGACGTGAAGAGGTCCCAGACACCACCACTGCAGACCTCTCCTTCTCTCTGCAGGTTGTATCAGTTGTCTAAAGCAGGCAAGCTGTGTGTTCCAGCCATGAATGTGAATGACTCTGTGACGAAGCAGAAGTTTGACAACCTCTACTGCTGCAGGGAGTCCATTCTGGATGGGTGAGTGAGTGAGCCCAGGCTGGAGGCCAACTTGGCAGAGTACCAGAAAAAGGAATAATGTTTACACAAAGCATTGTCTGTGATGAAATACGTTAACTGGAATACACTTACATTTAGTAATTTAGCAGACACTCTTATCCAGAGTGACTTACAGCAATCACAGGGACATTCCCCCTGAGGCAAGTAGGGTGAAGTGCCTTGTCCAAGGACACAACGTCATGTTGGCACAGCCAGGAGACCAGTGCTCTCCACATGCCCCTCCACTTAGCTGGGTGGTTCTCAATGTCCCCAAGGATGGAAGATGATGGATTCTCAGTTTTTCAGCATATCTGGCCTTTCATACCGACAGGGCCAATAAATCAGCGGTAGCGCTCCATGTGGCCTGATGGCTGGGGAGTTAGTCTGGCTAGGGCCTTCCAGCATGCTTCCTCCTGGAGGATGAGCTGTCACACCCACCGTCTTTACCCTCTCACCTCTTCTTTTGGTTTCCATTTGTCTTTCTGTTTCTCTTGTTGCCTCTCTCTCTCTCTCTCTCTCTGTCTCTGTCTCTCTCTCTCTCTGTCTGTCTCTCTCTCTCCCTCTCTGTCTCTCTCTCTCCCTCTCTGTCTCTCTCTCTCTCTCTCTGTCTGTCTCGCTCTCTGTCTCTGTCTCTCTCTCTCTCTCTGTTTCTCTCTCTCTGTCTGTCTCTCTCTCTCCCTCTCTGTCTCTCTCTCTCTGTTTCTCTCCCTCTGTCTCTCTCTCTCTCTCTCTCTGTCTGTCTCTCTCTCGCTCTCTGTCTCTGTCTCTCTCTCCCTCTCTGTCTCTCTCTCTCTGTTTCTCTCTGTCTCTCTCTCTCCCTCTCTGTCTCTCTCTCTCTTTCTCGCTCTCTCTCTCTCTGTCTCTGTCTCTCTCTCTCTCTGTTTCTCTTTCCCTTGCTGCCTGTCTCTTTCACCGTATTCTTCTCTCCCCATGTCTCTGATCTCTTTCTATATCCGTAGGCTGAAGAGGACCACTGATGTCATGTTTGGGGGGAAACAGGTGGTCGTCTGTGGTTATGGAGAGGTGAGAGGAAGCATCCATCCATTCTCAGTTTCACACACATGTGTATATGTGTGTCACTATTGAGAATTAGCCATATTCATGTGTGTGTGTGTGTGTGTGTGTACATATGTTCATTACCAGCGTGTTGTGCTTTCTCCCTGCAGGTTGGTAAGGGTTGCTGTGCCGCCCTGAAGGCCCTGGGATCCATCGTCTACATCACAGAGATCGACCCCATCTGCGCACTGCAGGCCTGGTGAGGCACAGGAAACAGGAAGCAGGATCGAGGAAGTGCCGACTCGGTTTTTAAATGTCACACACCGCTGACAGAGCGAAACATCTGTCTAAAAATAGACACAGAAGCAGTTGTGTAATCCTCTTTGGAAATGAATAGCATCTGTCCGCATCTAGACCTCCTGCAAAGTGGGGCTTACAAACACACGTTTGGAAATGTGACCGTCGTATCCCATCCTCCAAAATAGACAAGGAATAAGATAAGATAAGAAATTCCTTTATTAGCCCCCGAGGGGGGAAATTGCAGTCCACAACAGCAGCAGGGTACAGTTACAGCACAAAGAGTGGCAGGGTGAAATATACAATGTAATTGTATTGGGCTCATTGGCTGTGTAGAGAGAGTTGGTGTCATGTGACTTCCTGCTTCCCCTCCCCATGACTCCTGCAGCATGGACGGCTTCAGAGTGGTCAAACTCAACGAGATCATTCGCCTGGTAGACGTCATCATCACATGCACCGGTATGCATCTTCATCTTCGTCAATGTACCAACCAACGTTTGCACTGGATGTAATCACTTATGTACCATGCCTACATGGACCCCATGTACAGGAATATAGGATTATAATCTCATTTTTTGTACGTGGGATTATAATCTGTGCGTTTCTAATCCGGGCCTGCCTGGCTCAATCAGTGAATGCGTTCAGGGTCATTTGCTGTCTGGGACCTCTTCATTGTTAAATTCTCTTCAGGGCAGTTCTTGTTGGCATGGCTGCGGCATGGGCTGGGTGTTTCAGGCTCTCTGTAGGGAGCAAGAACATGGGGAAATGGTTTTGGTGTTTCTGTGTCCATGTGTTGGTGTTTCTATGTCCATGTGTTGGTGTTTCTGTGTCCATGTTTTGGTGTTTCTATGTCCATGTGTTGGTGTTTCTGTGTCCATGTTTTGGTGTTTCTGTGTCCATGTGTTGGTGTTTCTATGTCCATGTGTTGGTGTTTCTGTGTCCATGTGTTGGTGTTTCTGTGTCCATGTGTTGGTGTTTCTGTGTCCATGTGTTGGTGTTTCTGTGTCCATGTGTTGGTGTTTCTGTGTCCATGTGTTGGTGTTTCTGTGTCCATGTGTTGGTGTTTCTGTGTCCATGTGTTGGTGTTTCTGTGTCCATGTTTTGATGTTTCTGTACGACTGTTCTGCCGTTGCCATAGGAAACAAGAACGTGGTGACCAGGGACCAGCTGGACCGCATGAAGAACGGCTCCATCGTCTGCAACATGGGACACTCCAACACTGAGATCGATGTGGTGAGGAGGAGAAACACTCGCTGTCCATCCCCAGCAGACTGCTGGCTTGTTACCTCAGGGTTCAGCTCTTAGAGTGTACAGTAGCCGTGTGTATCTGAACTGATGGATATGTGGATGTTACAAGTGTGATGTTCAGTGTGTAGAAGTATTGGTATGTCTGTGTTGGCGTGTGTGTGTGTGGGTGTGCATGCACGAGAGTGTGTGTGTGTAGGTGTGCATGCACGTGTGTGTGTGTGTGTATGCACGTGTGTGTATGTGTGTGTGTATGCACGTGTGTGTCTGTGTGCACGTGTGTGTGTGTATGCACATGTGTGTGTGTATACACGTGTGTGTGTGTGCACGTGTGTGTGCTGACTGATGCTCTCCTGCTCCCCAGGCCAGCCTGCGGACCCCTGAGCTCACCTGGGAGAGAGTCCGCTCTCAGGTGGACCACGTCATCTGGCCTGACGGCAAGAGGGTCATCCTGCTGGCGGAGGTTAGAACACACACACACACACACACACACACTAGGAAACACACGTTACTATACCATCGACCACCCACAATTCACTCCCATTCAAAGTTGTCATCCTTAACCCCTAACCCTAATCTTATCCCTTAACGTAATTTTAACCTGAAAAAAAAACGACCAGAAATAGCTCTTGAAGTTGTGAGTAGCAGGAAAATGCCCTCAATAGTTCCATTTAGTCAAACCTTTGTTCTCACACACCTGCTCCTGCGCACTCTGATGAAGGTTCCTGCAGCTGACCCAGGTCTTGTCTTCTTCAGGGGCGCCTCCTGAACCTCAGCTGCTCCACAGTCCCCACCTTCGTCCTGTCCATCACCGCCACCACCCAGGTGACGCGGGGGGGCCTCTGGGCGTGCCGCACACGCATTGCACGTACTCAGTCAGCAGGCACATTCATCTAAACGTGGAGGAGCACTGGAACCTGTGACTTTTTAAGAACTCCGATCATACACTCTGCTGCTGAGCTAGCACCCTTCTGCCACACACACGTACCACAAATGAACAACACACTGACCATGCGCATGCACGCCACACACACACACACACTCGTGTTCTGCCTCTTGTAAGTCATGCAGCCCTGTGAGTTGCTCTTACCATCTTCCAGCGTGCCTCTATGGTAGGAGATAACAGGGTGGATTGACCTGAGAGTGTTTTCACTAATGATAACACAGGAGAAGGCTGGCTGATGAGGACATGAACCTCAACTGGCTACAGCTAAACTGAGGGATGCCCTTGCTATGTCTGCTCAGCAACTTCTCTGCTCCATTACTTAACAACATCATTTTTTTGTCTCCATGTTTAGGATACTTTTCTGTGTTTAAGTCAGGGGTGTGCAATCCCGGTCCTCGAGGGCCGTTGTCCTGAAGGTTTTAGGTGATTCTCTGCTCCAGCACACCTGATTCTAATGAATGGTCATTATCAGGCTTCCACAGAGCTTGATAACAACCCGTTCATTTGAGTCAGGTGACTTGGAGCCGGGAAACATCTAAAACCATCAGGACAGCGACCCTCGAGGACAGGAATTGCCCACCCCTGGTTTAAGTGATGCTGTGTGTGTTCATGTCTTGGTGAAGGTGCTGACAGTGTTGGGTGGTTGTGTTACAGGCTCTTGCCCTCATCGAGTTGTACAATGCTCCAGAGGGACGTTACAAACAGGATGTTTACTTGTTGCCCAAGAAAATGGGTGAGAACGTTTTGCCTGCTAATCTTTTCTTTCTTTTTTTTATTTTGTTGGAACAACCTTTAGCGGTGGTATTATTGTTAGAGATCATTCTCTTGGGGTTTATGATGAGAAGAGATCAGATCACATGCTTCAGCAGTATTTCTTCTGAGTTAGTTTTACCATTAATGTACAGAGGCCTTATCTTAAGCGTTGCACATGCCCTCTAGTGTTCGATAGGTGTCATTACAAGTCTGTAGTTGTGTTTCTGAATTGTGATAAAAGCAATTCAATTCCAAGTGTGGATCTCAGCCGCAATCAATCACCTGTGACCCCTAACGGGAATAAGCGGCACCGCTAATAAGCAGTAGATAACCAATGAATCTCAGCTGCCCAAAAAGATGTGTCCAAAATATTAATTTGGCTTGTTGTTATGAGCGGAATGGAATTCGATTATTTTCTAAAAGGAATTGACTGCAAATAGAGATTAGTTCAAGTGTGTGGTTTTCACAGAAATAATAGTAGCTACAGGTAATTGCTACAGAGACAGTACTAGATACATGGACATAATACTACCTGCAGAGACAGAGTTCACAGTTTGTCATGTTGTATTAATTCGCTTGTAGTTCAGCATATCTGCAGTGAACAGTATTCTGCTGAAACTATCTCTAGTTTGTTGCTCTCTCTCTATGAATGCATGTAACACTGCTTATGTAAGGTTGGTGTTTGTGTCCCAGATGAATACGTCGCCAGCCTGCACCTGCCCACATTCGACGCCCACCTGACGGAACTCTCTGATGATCAGGCCAAGTACCTGGGCCTCAACAAGAACGGACCCTTCAAACCCAACTACTACAGGTAATCACCTCCTCTCAAACAAGATAAGAAGTACAATAAGAAATACATATTAATTTAGCAGACGCTTCTATCCAAAGTGACTTATAGCAAGTACAGGGACATTCCTCCTGAGGCAAGTAGGGTGAAGTGCCTTGCCCAAGGACACAACCACACATAGCCATAGCCAGGAATTAAACTCACACAACCTTCCTATTATGAACCCAACGCCTTAAGCCGCTGAGCCACCTGAAGCCCCCATAATACAAGTGTCAAAAGTGTGCACAAAACCTGTATGGTTTTAACTGCAGCACTTCTACTGTATGAGCACCTTTGTGTGTCTTTCTGCTAAATGGATTATGTGAAATGTGATGTGATTAATGTGAAATTTGAAATGCCTTTACGGGATTTAATAGTTCACTCTCTTTTTGTCCTTTTGGTCTTCACAGGTATTAGTGGGCCACTGTCCAGCATCAGGACAAAACTACCAAATGGTTGAAACGTTCGATAGACTGGTAGAAGACTTATTCAAATATATATTTTATATTTTGTATTTTAAAGACGTTTCCCAAGAGGCACAATAACACGATATTATGTATTTGAATTCAGCAGTTGAATAGTTCTGCAAACACACAGCGAATGTCCTCCTGCTTTGCTTGCTGTTCTGCGCACTGAGAAGAAGAAAATATTTAGTTTTGTTTACACACATGTACATAAACACACCCCTCCTAGACCCCAGCTAGACAGATAGGACCTCACTGGTCATGAATGACCAATTTACCGTACAGTACCTAAAGCCTGTTGTCTAGGCAAGGTATTTCCTTGCACACACATCCTGTATCTCTACCTTATTAACCACTCTCTAGACTGTATAACCATTGTAATCAAGAATTTAACTTTTAGGGTACGTACTAAGTGTTAAGAGTTTATATTATAATGTTAATATATTTGTGCCAAATGATTGTTAGGGGAAGGGTGAATTGTGATAAAGATGTACTTGCTTTTTAAATTTGATGTCCCAGCATTCCGAGTATTCATTCCAGGAGCTTGAGGCAATGTCCTCCTCGTGGCAAAAGACTTTCAACACACTTTCTTCTCTGCTCAAACCATTCACAATCTGACACCTCTGTCTTGTCCTTTTGATGTTTAGAAATCCAAAGCTGTGCAGTGATTTGTATAAGTGATCGCTGTGTAGTGGAGCATTGTCTGCCCTGGGTAGGCGTTCCAAGACAGTTACTGTACGTACAGCATGTGTTTTCACTGTGCTTTACATGCAGCTCACACTATGCTGGTTCACGGTCAGTGTTAAGGACTGTGATGCATAAGAGCCTTGGTATAAACATGCATAGGATGGAAGAAAGTGTCATGCTGATTATCTGTGTAACAATGTCACAAACTTTAGATTAAAAAAAAAAGAAAATAATTCAAAACCGAGTTAAAACAGGCCACTTATTCTTTGTTCTTAGTTTTTCATTATTTACAAATCTAATTTTGTTGGGGCTGCGAAATTGGTTTGGTTTTGAAATGACTAATCTTTTTCATAATACTGTTGTTTTCTGGCTGAAGTAGCGTTACTTTGTGTGGCTTAATGCTTTAACCCTCCTGATCACCATGTTGTCCTTCTGTGTCATGTCTGCATCTTCATCAGCTCAGTAGAGCTCTCACTGGAACCCAGTAACATCAACTCAGTAGGACTAGCTCTCATTGGAACCCAGTAACAACTCAGTAGGACTAGCTCAGAGAGGAACCCAGAAACATCAACTCAGTAGGACTAGCTCAGAGAGGAACCCAGAAACATCAACTCAGTAGGACTAGCTCAGAGAGGAACCCAAAAACATCAGCTCAGTAGGACTAGCTCAGAGAGGAACCCAAAAACATCAACTCAGTAGGACTAGCTCCCAAAGGAACCCAGAAACATCAACTCAGTAGGACTAGCTCTCATTGGAACCCAGTAACAACTCAGTAGGACTAGCTCAGAGAGGAACCCAGAAACATCAACTCAGTAGGACTAGCTCAGAGAGGAACCCAGAAACATCAACTCAGTAGGACTAGCTCAGAGAGGAACCCAAAAACATCAGCTCAGTAGGACTAGCTCAGAGAGGAACCCAAAAACATCAGCTCAGTAGGACTAGCTCAGAGAGGAACCCAGAAACATCAACTCAGTAGGACTAGCTCAGAGAGGAACCCAAAAACATCAGCTCAGTAGGACTAGCTCAGAGAGGAACCCAGAAACATCAACTCAGTAGGACTATCTCCCAGAGGAACCCAGAAACATCAGCTCAGTAGGACTAGCTCAGAGAGGAACCCAGAAACATCAACTCAGTAGGACTAGCTCCCAAAGGAACCCAGAAACATCAACTCGGTAGGACTAGCTCCCAGAGGAACCCAGAAACATCAGCTCAGTAGGACTAGCTCCCACAGGATTATATTTGCACTATAGCCAAGGACTTTCGAGTAGGAGGTTGTTGGCAGGTATGGGTGTAACTATGCTTACCGGTCCAATGACAGTGCCTTGTGACTCATTAACTTATATTATGTATAGTCCATCACCCAGCTGGATGCCGTTTCCTACAGTGCATAATTGCCCTTCATGGTTCCTACTCTGCAATAGAATGGCTATGCACCAACATGGGCAGCAGTTTTTACTGTGACGACTTTTTGTTGTTAATGGTACTAAACATCCTTTGTTTAGGCGTTTTGATGAAAAATGTTACTTGAGTTTTAGCTGACATACCTGCGCTAGGCTGTTTTACATTCTTGTGAAAATAACTGTCAATGTAGAGACTAGTTTCGTTATGTTATTTGGTATTTTTAATGTTCGCTGTCCTCCCTTGATATTGTTTTCAGATGCACCACCTAAAGGATGTCATCAAGTTAATGGTTCAGAATTGCCTTCATAGGCATTGGCTTTATTAGAATGATGTCAAATTAACGCAATTCTCCATTGGTATAGTGTTGTTGAAAAAACAACATTTTGTTGGAAATTGTTTTGTTTTGAATCACAAAGGTGTATATTTATCTGCAGTGAGCTAATTTGATGTGCTCATTCAAACTGTTGAAAGCCGCTGTTCCTGTGATTTTAGTGTTGTAAAGTTTGCAGGCTCTGTCTTTTCCGCCCACCAATGTAACAGTGCAGCAAGATGCATAGAGCATAGTCGACATGTTTGTTTGTATCATGTGAGTAAGCCGTGATTCACAGCCTTCGAGGCTTCTACTTAAGTTTCTTCAATGTATCTGTTGGTTGGTGTGCTCTGAGCCCTTTAATAAACTTTCATGTGTCTGAAATGCTTCAGATAATGGATTCTTCCAACAGAATAACTGTAGGGTATGTAAGACTGACAAAGGGGTAAGGATTGGTTATATTAAGCAAAACAGATGAACATCGCTTTATTGTAGCTATAAACCATTGGCAAGAACATGAATAACCAATTCATTAACGTAAGTAATTCTTCCAGTGTCTCACGTACAGATACGGTAGCTATTATCAAGTCCTTTCGATATATACCCATACCCTTATATATATATATATATATATATGTGTGTGTATATATGTATATATATATATATATATGTATGTATGTATATATATATACATAAAGTTCTTTATATGTACATCTATGCATATACCCGCGAGTAAATTAATGGGGTGCTAGTTTACCAATTTCGGACTGGTTTTAAGCTTAGCAACAATCCTTAAAAATATATATTTACGATTTTTAATAATGTATATTTTTCTAATTTCATACGCGGTCCGCCTTGATTATATAGTTTATTATGTTATTAAATGAACTTCAAAGGGAGCTGCTTCGCTCTGACTTTGAAAAAGCTTTCACACCATGACTATGACGTCACAACGTTTACATAAATTGTGGATTAGGAAGGTTCTGCAGGTATTTAAATCACTTATGAAGACACATTTGAAGAAGGCACCAGGAAAGAAAGAAAACATATAATTCACAGTTAAACCAGATATTACAGCAGAAAAAACAGAAAGAAGCAAGGAGGAATATGGAGGAAGATGAGGACACCATCTCGGAGTTGATGTACACTCTGGACGGCATAAACATGCTGATATTAAGGAGGGATTTAAGGCAGAAGAACTCAGCTAGCTTCGCCAATAACATGGCCCTCAGCTGGGAGATGGAGAGGTAAGAACTGTAACACAAGTTTGCAAGTTTGAATCCTGGCCCTGCCAACATGGTGTTGTGTTCTTGGGTAAGGCACTTCACCCTCCTTGCCTCGGAGGATCCCTGTACCTGTAAGTCGCTCTGAATAAGAGCGTCTGCCAAATGACTAAATGTAAACATTCATCACAGTTTTGTGTTTTGACTTTTTCAGTCTCAGGGATGAATCAAAAAAGATGACGGATGAGCTGGAAGTTTCAATCACAAACATGGTGGGTTTGTGGAAGTTCAGCAGCACACCAGACGTGCTTTTGCCTCTAGCAATGACAATCTACAACAAAACCCTCACAGACTTCTAACTCCACTGCACTTGGAGCAATAAAACAACAACATTATCGTCTCTAATCTTTTTATTTTTCTGTTTTTACAGAAGCAAGAGAACCAGGCCCTGAAAGCCCTATATGTAAACCTCAATGGCGAGGTAATGCTAAGTGACTAAATGGACAGAGCTCATCAGCTATCTTGTAGGAAACACTGATTAAACTATTTCTATGTTTCAGATGGCATCAGTCTTATCTGAGAGTGAAAAGAAGACGGGCCAGATCACCAAGTTGATCAACGCACAGCAGGCCTTGCAGGTATCTCATCACACACACACAGATACACACACAAACACATACACACACATTTATTTCACGTTTGAAAATGAAAAACATGAATGATTGACTGCTTGGGGTTTGACTCTCAGCAACAACTGGAGGAGAAATACAGAGTCTCCCTTGACAAGCAAAGTCAAGAAATTCATGAGGTAGGATCTATCTCCATATGTAATGTCAGAGTTTCTGGAAGAACTTTCCTGCTCTGGCAGTGTCCTGCTTGTGGTTTTCTACTCTGTGTAATTACAAAAAAGGGTTGGATGTCTGTTTCTGTTTTATTTGTAGAAATCCATGATCATTGAAGATTTGGTATTTTGCAATGACGAACATATCATCACTATCCAGGTATAGAAGAATGCCTCATTTTATTCCTTTTCTTTATCATGGACATTATGAAGACAGTGTTGGCGCTTTCATTCTTGACCTTGAGTGTGTGTTCAGGAGCTGAGGACCAGCAACAAACGTCTGGAGGTCCAGCTTGAGAAGGCCAGGATGTAAGTGTGCACAACACCACATCTGACTCACATCACCTACCCACTTTTACTACATCTCCATGCCTCTGCTAAACAAATCTGAATCTGATGGACAGGTTTGGTGGACCCCATGTGCACCAGCTCATGTCAGCTCTGCCTCACTCACATGTAAGTGAAACCCTCTGTGATGGTCCTCTGCCTCTCTCCACCTTCCTGTGGCAGTGAGCAGTACTGCAGAGAGATTTTTGTTTAAACAATAAATCACATGTCCTTGCCCTCATACCACCATGGTGAGCAAGCCCTGAGAGTTTAGAGTGTTCCCTACCTTAAAAATGAGCTTAGTGTCTTCGTTATCTCAGCAACTGTTGGTCCCAAAACACACAGGTGGAGAAAGATCAGGCACCAGAGCTGCTGGACGTTATTGAAGAGAAGAAGGACCCTGTGATAGATGGTCAGACCAAAAGGTGCATTACCAGTTCAGTGTCAGTGCTAGCAAGAGGTGGAGTCCAAACTCCTGGATCGGTTCCCTTTTTGTTTTGTCTTCAGAGGACACACCCACGTTACAACCATCTAAACCACGTTCTCACTTGTTTTTCCACTGTATCTCCTCTCTTCCTGCTCCCACGCTCCCTAACTTCCTGTGCCTTTGTCTCTGTCTCCAGCTGGTGGCGTCGGCAGGTAAAGAAGGTGGTTAAAGGTATGGGCACCTTCCGCCTGTGCCTCAAGGGCTGCCTGGGGGTGAAGAGATCGAAAAAGCCTGTGGCCAGGCTTATCCAGGTCCAGCCAGTGAACAGCACCAGCACCACCATGGACATCGGCATGCCGCCTGTTTCTGTCTAGATATGCTTCATTTCCCCCTCTCCCAGCTCTCCCCACCGCTCCCCCCCACCCCCCCCACCCACCCCACCCCACCTAGCCCCCCCACCCCCACCCCCCCCAGCCTCACCACCCCCCCCCCCCCCCCCCCAGCCCCCCTTTACAACTATGAGAAATAAACTCAGCATTAAAACTCAAAGGGAGCAGTGTCTTTTCACAGTTGGTTAAAAGTGTAAACAAACTAAAAATGGCAAATGGCAATACGCAGTCTTTTTCTCCAAACTGTATCCATGTTTTTCCTTGTAATGCTGCACGGACATAAGCGCTTTACTTGTTGACAAATGACCTTGTCGATGTCAAAGTCTGTTTGGAGTTCAGGGGTGTGACACCTGCCAAGGTGGAAGGACTGAGCATGTGCAGGTATTCCAGCTATTAGAATCACAAAGGCCACCTAGACCACATGCTCACATCTGGGGGTCAGATGGCTCAATGGTTAAGGCGTTGGCCTCATGATCGGAAGGTTGTGAGACCGAGCCCCGGCTGTGGCTATATGATGTTGTGTCCTTGGGCAAGGCACTTCACCCTACTTGCCTCAGGGAGAATGTCCCTGTACTTACTATAAGTCGCTTTGGATAAAAGCGTCTGATAAATGTAAAAACACAGAAACACAAATTCTAGAATATGGCAAGATACACTCATGATACACTCATGACACATTACCTGGAAACACTTCACCAAGATAGCAATAGACCCAACTTCATTCTTTACTTCCCTGTTCATCAGAAAGCTCATTTAAACCTGCGGTTGTTGGCCAAAGGCTAAATCTTATGTTCCAAAAAGACATACACTATGTGTGTCTTGGGCACCCAATATTGATTGACAAAATACTGATTTATTGTCTTGCCTTGTAAATGTATTGTTTGTCTTTTGTATTTGGACACAACATCAGATTAAATGAAGAGACACACCAAGTATTTAAAGAAGGCCTTCAACAGAGAATGTAGTCTGACAGCAACCGACCACAGTCCAAATTCGAACTCTGTCCTTGTTCCTTTTGTATCTCCTGAGTCAAAGGAGGTGTTTGTTAGGTGATTGGTCAGAGACCCCGGGGGAAGGAAATATAAGCGACTGGAACGAAAGGAGAAGGGGGTCCTCCCCAGAATTAGAGAGGACAGGTCAGGAGGCAGGGTGAAGTCAGGATACAGGGTTGGACAGGTGAAGGTCTGGATACAGGGTTGGGCAGGACAAGGGCACCAAGAGGGTGAAGGTTTGGACAAAGGCTCCAAAGGGGTGAGGGTCTGGATGCAGGGTTGGGCAAGTGTTGGTCTGGATGCAGGGTTGGGCAAGTGTTGGTCTGGATGCAGGGTTGGGCAAGTGTTGGTCTGGATGCAGGGTTGGGCAAGTGTTTCCAAACCTCCCTGTTTTGCTCCTACCACACTCCCTTCTCAGACACTCCAATTACATGCTGTATTAGGACAGAGTGAATACATGAAAACCAGTGACATTTGATATGAAATAATAGTTTCTATGGGACCTGGTTGTTGCTTCTTACTTCCACGTACAGGATTGCATTGGATAATACAAACTTGGCTATTTCAACCTTTGACATCAGTCATTGTACAGTGTTGCATGGAATAATACACTCTGGCTATTTTAACCCTTGACGTCAGCAACTCAGGCCTACATAGTCCCAAAAACACAACTTATTAGTTCTTATCTAAATACATGTTAAAGTGAACAAATGGTGTTTATTATTATTATATGATAGATTTGTGATTAGTGATTGATCAAGATGTACACGTGTAGCAACATTGTCAGTATGGTTATAAATCCTCCACAAATCCCTCCTTTGACCACTATGTGGTGTCAACACACAAATTCGTTGGTATAGCCCAGGGTTGCACACACTTTTTCAGCTTGCGAGCTACTTACAAAATGACCGAGTCAAAGTGATCTACCTACTATAAAATTGCGCAACATATAATTATTCAGAAATGTATTGAAAATTGTTTATAAGAACCATATATGTTAGTATACCTTGCATACTTGTGTGAACCCATATTGCTTGTTACAACCCCAACACAAAATAAGGAAATCAGCTTACAAATCAATAACGTTTATTTACAAAAAAACAACAACATAGGGATCAAGGAGGACTGCCAGTGGCACCAAATGAAATAAATAAATAATAACCCACCTCCCTTTGACAGGTGCTAAGCACCCATAAATACAGTGGGTGGTGCTCACTCTAACCTAGGGTTGTAACAACAGGTAAACTGGTAAACTACTGTTACATTACTTCTGAAGCAAGTAGGGTGAAGTGCCTTGAGCCCAACGCCTTAAACACTGAGCCACATGCCTCTCATCGAATATATTAATGAATACATGAATACAATTCATGGGTTTACATGTGGACATTTTACAGTGGAAATGAGTGTTAACAATAATCTGTTGTGTTTATTCTGTAGCCAAAACACTCCCGCCACAAGAGCCGCACAGATGAGCAGGCCGGGTAGCAGACCGGGCTGTTAGGTAATCAAATCAATGTTCTTGTTCTCCAACAGGATCCGCCTCTTTTCGCAGCACCACCAATCAAAATGCAGAAGCGGCGCTTTCACGTTACATATTAATGACTTTTCGCGCGCTTTGAGGTCTTTTCGCGCGAAAAAGTTAGTCCAGACAGGAAACGCCAGACGCGTGGAATAAGCGGACACATTCAGACGCATTACTATGGCGGTGAGTCCAAATGTTAAATATATTTACCAGTAGAGTCGTTTAAATAACGACTTCCCTGAAAATCGATGCAATGGTCAGTATTCATTCAACATGCAAATCGGAAAAGTCTTGGGTTTTCCATTCCTAAACCTTATGTTGATCTATACCTGCAGCCACACAAAGCCCATTGATACCCACATAGTTACCCACATACATTTTGTGTAAAAGTATACAAATGTACGTTTCCTGTTCAACTTGACACATTCACAGCGCACCGCATCGTGTATTTGCACGGTGTATTGTATTAACCGATCGATTAAGTCAACTGTAAATAATGTTGTTGAAAGTTGACGTCGCGGACTAAACAAAGAACTCAGTTTCCAGCTACTGTAGCCAGCATGACAATCATTTCAGCCACTTAGTTTTTGGACAGCATGTTTTAGTAGAACTCCTTGAACGATGCATTGAGTGCAGCATGGTGCTTTTTTCCCGGTCTTCTCTAAACTTTCACGGCTGCTGTTTCCAGGATTCATCGGAGTCTCACCACATGGCCACCAGCCCGACCCGCGGCTCCCGGCGGGGAGACATGACTTCCAGCCCGGGCAGGGATCTGCCGCCCTTCGAGGACGAGTCGGAGGGGATCCTGGGTGACACCCTGCCGGAGGAAGAGGACGGAGATGGAGAGGAGCTGATCGGGGATGGGATGGAGAGGTGAGTCCGATAAACTAACTTTGAGTAGTGGATATGATAAGGATATAACTTTATTTATCCACGACAGGGGGAAAGTCACTAATACAGCGTCTCTTAGACAGGTATAGCTCAGAGTAGGACAGAATGCATGCAATAGAAAGTATGTACAATGTTTACAAAATATGTACCATCTTCAACAAGTGACAAGTTGACTCCTTCATCAAATCACATCCGGTTGATCTTAACAGCAGCACCTATTTGTTGTTGTTCATTGAGAGTGACTTGTCCTTCAGTTCTGTGTGTAATTGATGATGTTTTGGTTTCTAATGCAGCCGTTTCCATGTTCTGCTCCACCCCTTCTCCCTTGGTTCCTCTGCCTACATCTTTATTCTCGTATCCCTCCCCTCCTTCTCTCCTTTCTCATCATCCCTCTCTCCAGGGACTACCGGAACATCCCCGAGCTGGACCAGTACGAGGAGGAGGGGCTAGACCTGGATGAGGACCTATCGGAGCTCTCCCCAGGAGCGCGTGCGGCGGCCGAGGAGGCCATGAGGAGGCGGGACCGCGAGCAGGGAGGCCGTCTGAGGAGGGGCCTGCTGTACGGTGAGCAGCTCCTGTTAGCCACCCAAGCGGTGAGGGTGTTGGGCTAGTGATCGGAAGGTTCCTGGTTTGAACCCTGGCTGTGCCAACATGACGTTGTGTCCTTGGGCAAGGCACTTCACCCCTACTTGCCTCAGGGGAAATGTCCCTGTACTTGCTGTAAGTCGCTCTGGATAAGAGAATTTGCTAATTGACTAAAGGTGAATGTCCTGAGTAAAGGTTCCCTGCTCCAACACAGCTGATTCACATGAATGAATCGTTATCCAGTTCCAGCAGAAGTCTGCTCATGACCCATTCATTAGATTCAGGTGTATGTGGAGCAGGGAAACATCCGGAGAATTCCCCTGATCTACCACTGGAAAACAACCGATAGGCTTCAAGATCCCTGCCGAACAGGAAGTGATGTCGTTGTTCATCCTCTCTTGTTTCCTGTTGACAGACAGCGAGGACGAGGACGACGAGCGGCCGGCGGCCAGGCGGCGCCGCTTCGCCGAGCGAGCGGCGGAGGGGACGGGCGAGGGCCTGGAGGACGAGGAGATGATCGAGAGCATCGAGAACCTGGAGGACATGAAGGGACACACCGTCAGGGAGTGGGTCTCCATGGCGGCGCCCCGCCTGGAGATCTACCACCGCTTCAAGAACTTCCTGCGCACGTACGTGGACGAGCACGGCCACAACGTCTTCAAGGAGAAGATCAGCGATATGTGCAAAGGTGTGTGTGTGTGTGTGTGTGTGTGTGTGTGAGCGCACAAGCTTGTTCAGAATGTGTGTGAGTGTGAGACCAAGTTGTTTGTTTGTTAGCCTTGGAATAACAGCCACATAAACGACCACCAGCTCAAACTCTTTTGAACTAACCAGTGTAATAACAGATCGTTGCCAACCGGCTCACTTAGTTTTAGCTAACAACACTCAAACCTAACAGGCTACCAGGAATCAGGCTGGTAATCAGTACATTGCCGGTTCGATTCTGGGCCGTGCTAAAACATTACGTCCTTGGGAAAGGCATTTCACCCTACTTGCCTCAGGGGAAATGTCCCTTTACTTGCTGTAAGTCGCTCTGGATAAAAGCGTCTGACTAAATGTAAAATGACCAGCTAAATCAGGGGTGGGCAACCCTGGTCCTCGGGAGCAACTATCCTGAGTGGTCATTATGGGGCTTCCACAGAGCTTTATAATGACACATTCATTAGAATCGTGTGTGCTGGAGCAGGGAAACATCCAAGGTTGCCCACCCCTCAGCTAAACACTTCCCACCCAGCTGAGCTGCTAACCCAGCGGTGTCATTCCAGAGAACAAGGAGAGTCTGGTGGTGAACTACGAGGACCTGGCCGCCCGGGAGCACGTCCTGGCCTACTTCCTGCCCGAGGCGCCCACGGAGATGCTGAAGATCTTCGACGAGGCGGCCAAGGAGGTGGTGCTGGCCATGTACCCCAAATACGACCGCATCGCCCACGAGATCCACGTCCGCATCTGCAACCTACCCCTGGTGGAGGAGCTGCGCTCGCTCAGGTACACACACACACACACACACACACACACACACACACACACACACACACACACACACACACACACACACACACAGGCTCTCAAACACACACACACACACACACACACACACACACATCCATTTACATGAGTCATTTAGCACAGTGGTTCTCAACCCTGGTCCTCAGGACCCACTGTCCTGCATGTTTTCGATGTTTCCCTGCTCCAACACACCTGATTGAAATGAATGAGTCACTATGAAGCTCAGCAGAAGCCTGATAATGACAATTCATTTGAATCAGGTGCGTTGGAAGGGGGAAACATCTAAAACATGCAGGACAGTGGGCCCTGAGGACCAGGGTTGAGAACCACTGATTTAGCAGATCCTCTTATCCAGTAGGCACTCTCACAGCAAGTACAGGGACATTCCCCTGAAGCAAATAGGGTGAAGTGTTTTGCCCAAGGACACAACGTCATGTTGGCACAGCCAGGATTCAAACTCGCAACCTTCGAATTACTAGCCCGATACCCTCACCGCTCAGCCACTTGACTCTCTACATACAATCACAGACGCACAAACACAGGAATAGATACGCACACAAACTTATTCTCATACATACGAACAGCATTCTAAACAAACCCCAGCAGTATCCTTCTCTCTATCATTCATCTAACTATCCTCCTTCTCCCCTCCCCTCCTCCAGGCAGCTCCACCTGAACCAGCTGATCAGGACCAGCGGGGTGGTGACCAGCAGCACGGGCGTGCTCCCCCAGCTGGGCATGGTCAAGTACAACTGTAACAAGTGTAACTTCGTCCTGGGGCCCTTCTTCCAGTCCCAGAACCAGGAGGTGAAGCCAGGCTCCTGCCCTGAGTGCCAGTCCTTTGGGCCGTTCGAGATCAACATGGAGCAGGTGAGAGGGGGAGGCGCACACACGTGCACAAACACACACAGATGAAACTGACACACACAGAGTGGACACAGAGATGAGAGTAACACACACACACACACACACACACACACACACACACAAGCAATGTATGCAGGTGAATGCACACTCTTAAGAACATATCATCAGAGGAACACACACAGGTGGAAACGGTGAACCATGTGACCGTTTCTCAACCCCCCCCCCCCTACCCAGACGGTGTACCAGAACTACCAGCGAATCACCATCCAGGAGAGCCCCGGCAAAGTGGCGGCCGGCCGCCTCCCCCGCTCCAAGGACGCCATCCTATTGGCCGACCTGGTGGACTGTTGCAGACCTGGCGACGAGATCGTGAGTGGAACGTCTCGGATTTAACCTCAGCGCTCAACACCCCCCCCCCCCCCCCCCCCCCACCCAAAAACATCCCAGCATCCTGCCTATTTAAGATCGCCCTACTTCCTGTCACCCAGCTCTGTACTTCCTGTGTTCCAGGAACTGACGGGCATCTACACCAACAACTACGACGGCTCTCTGAACATGGCCAACGGCTTCCCCGTCTTCGCCACCGTCATCATGGCCAATCACATCACGCGCAAGGACGACGGCGGAGCGGTGGCCGAGCTGACGGACGAGGACGTCAAGGCCATCGTGGCGCTCAGCAAGGACGAGCGCATCGGGGAGAGGGTGAGACGCGCACACAGTGAACCCTCGCTACATCACGGTTTCGCTACTTCACGGATTTGCATCGTTCATTGTGTTCTGCATTCTGATTGGCTAAACGGTCACTCCAACACAAACCTGTGCATCAATAAAGTTGCGGTTTACAGGATACAGTACTTTTATTTGTTAAACAAATGCTTGGGCCTGTAAAAGTGTTTGCTTTTTGGTTTTAATATATAATAGAGTATTTCATTGTATAATAATTGTTAAAAAGGTTTTCTACTGCACGGATTTCGCTTATCACGGGTTCTTTTTGGAACGTAACCCCCGTGAAAAACGAGGGTTCACTGTACACACACGCCTAGGCAGCAACGCTGTCACACACGTGCAGGAAAAAGACACGCATGCGTAGACTCTAGAGCTGTAATCTCTCTCTGGCCGTCTGTGTGTCAGATCTTTGCCAGCATTGGTCCATCCATCTACGGCCACGAGGACATCAAGAGAGGCCTGGCGCTGGCTCTGTTTGGAGGAGAAGCCAAGAACCCAGGTGAAGCCCCGCCCACAGACTGTCCCAGCCGCAGGGACACTGGCTCACCACTGGGTGGAGCTCTGACGCTACACATCCTCTTTCCGTCTCACCCACCTCTCTGCTTCTCTTTTTACATTTTGACCTCTCTCTTCTACCTCCCTTTCACCCCTCTCGCTTTCTCATCCCTCTCTTCTCTACCTCCATCCCACCTCTCTCTCCTTCGCTCCGATCTCTGTCTTACGCTCTCTTTCCTACCCTCTCTCCATCTTGCCCCTCTCTCCATCTCTTTTACCCTACCTCACGTCAACTCCTCCCCCCCAGGCGGGAAGCACAAGGTGCGCGGGGACATCAACGTGCTGCTGTGCGGAGACCCCGGCACGGCCAAGTCGCAGTTCCTGAAGTACGTGGAGAAGGTGGCCAGCCGCTCGGTGTTCACCACGGGCCAGGGCGCCTCGGCCGTGGGCCTGACAGCCTACGTCCAGAGGCACCCGGTCAGCCGGGAGTGGACCCTGGAGGCCGGGGCGCTGGTGCTGGCCGACCGGGGCGTCTGCCTCATCGACGAGTTCGACAAGGTGGGTGGAGGGGGGGTGAGAGGAGGACGGGCCGGGGGGCAAGAGGAGGAGGGACCAGGTAATGAGAGGAGGTGGGGATTAGAGGAGGAGGGGGTGGGGGATGAGAGGAGGGCCGGGGGGGCAAGAGGGGGAGGAGGAGAAAAGAAGCTCTTTTAATGGAGGAGAACGGGTGGTTTGTGTCCCCTGATTACTGTGTGTGTGGTGGACCTATCTCCGTGCAGCCTAAAATCTAGTGTGTGTGTTTGTGTGTGTCTGTCTGTCTGTGTTCCAGATGAACGACCAGGACAGGACCAGCATCCACGAGGCCATGGAGCAGCAGAGCATCTCCATCTCCAAGGCCGGCATCGTCACCTCCCTGCAGGCTCGCTGCACCATCATCGCCGCATCCAACCCCATAGGTACCCCCTGGGGGGGGGAAGTGCAGCAGGGGGGGGCTGGTGGAGGGAGGAAGAGATGGTAAACCAAGTGTGTACTCGCTGCCTCAAAGCCAGTGTTCACCTGCGTGCGTGTTTGTGTGTGTGTGTCCCCAGGTGGTCGGTACGACCCCTCGCTGACCTTCTCCGAGAACGTGGACCTGACCGAGCCCATCGTGTCTCGTTTTGACATCCTGTGCGTTGTCAGGGATACCGTGGACCCGGTGCAGGTAAAAAAAAAATAATCTCTGCGATATTCAAATCTCCTTTCATCTCAAAGCATGCCTTCTTACGAATACACCTGAAAATGTATTTCCAGAACCATGAAATGTTCACCTTTACAAATTAAATATTTTAGCTGAATATTTTATTATTTATATTTATTACAACATACAAACATGCATGTAATATAGAAACAAGATATTCTGAATCGGTACTGCATAGCTCTTAATGTATTTTTGTGGTTAAGATAAATGGAGTTGTGTGCATTCACAAAATAACCGCATATCAGCTACCATGCTGCAGTAGAATGTGAAATCACCATCATCTCTCTCTTCTTCCCCCTCCAGGATGAGATGCTGGCTCGCTTCGTGGTGAGCAGCCACATCAAGCACCACCCGGGCAACAGGGAGGGGGGCATGGCCGGGCTGGAGGAGGTGGTCCTGCCCAACACGTCGGACGTCCCCCCCATCCCCCAGGACCTGCTCAGGAAGTACATCATGTACTCCAAGGAGCGCGTGCGACCCAAACTCAACCAGATGGACCAGGACAAGGTGGCGCGCATCTACTCCGACCTCCGCAAGGAGTCCATGGTAGGGGCCTCGACCAAGAGGGTTTACCTGGAGGGTCTGTGTGGCGGTGGGGGTTTTGGAGGCTGGGGTGTGGCCTTTAGCTCTGCCCTCCATGTTCCACTGTTAGCTCTGCAGAGAGAGTGTAGGAGTCAAACGTCTTAACCCAGGGGGTCGGCAACCCTGGTCCTAGGGAGCCACTGTCCTGACAGTTTTAGATGTTTCCCTGCTTTAGCAGACCTGATTCTAATGGAGGGTGATTATGAGGCTTCCACAGAGCTTGATAACGACCCTTCATTAGAATCAGGTCTGCTAGAGCTTGGAAACGGCTAAAATCTTCAAGACAGTGGCTCCCTAGGACCAGGGTTGCCGACCCCCTACCCTGAGTTTTGTTTTGACTCCCCTGGAAATCCATAGTATTGAACCCTGACCCCTTGCCCTATGCTTGCCCTTCTTTAGCAACCTTTGCGAGTCTAGAGGACGACCTCTGACCCCTTCTGAACCCTCAGCACTAACCAAAGACAACCTCCTCCTAACACCTCCT
Organism: Neosalanx taihuensis; assembly: GCA_030340665.1. Taxonomy (NCBI): domain Eukaryota; kingdom Metazoa; phylum Chordata; class Actinopteri; order Osmeriformes; family Salangidae; genus Neosalanx; species Neosalanx taihuensis. The sequence goes on along the minus strand of CM059289.1, from coordinate 2,844,141 downwards.
GTGCTGATGTATTTAGTTTGCTAAGTGTGTGCCTGTGTATGTGTTGTCCAGGCGACGGGCAGCATCCCCATCACGGTGCGGCACATCGAGTCGATGATCCGCATGGCGGAGGCCCACGCCAGGATGCACCTGCGGGACTACGTCCTGGAGGACGACGTCAACATGGCCATCAGGGTGATGCTGGAGAGCTTCATAGACACGCAGAAGTTCAGCGTCATGAGGAGCATGAGAAAGGTAGGGGGGGGTGGGTTGAGGTCAAGGGAAGGATGAGGGGGGGGGGGGGTGGGGGTGGAAGTGAGGGGGGGAGAGATAAGAGGAGGGGGGAGGGAGGGAAGAATGGGTGTGGAGGTGGGGTATGGATGAGCGGGCGGGGGTGGAGGTAGGGGAGGGAGGGGTGGGGGTTAAGGTGAGGGGGGGGGAGATGAGGGTGGGAGGGAGAGATCAGGGTGGAGGTAAGGGAAGGAGGGTAACAGGCAAGGGTGGGTGCTCCTAAGACCAGACAAGATCTTGGTCTACACTGTATTTTCACCCACACACCTTTCAAATAATTTATTTACACGCTTTCATGTTCAACCATCCTGTCTCCCTCCCCCCCCCCCCCCCCCCCCCCCCCCCTCCCAGACGTTCGCCCGCTACTTGTCATTCCGCCGCGACAACAACGAGCTGCTGCTCTTCATCCTGAAGCAGCTGGTGGCCGAGCAGGTGACCTATCAGAGGAACCGCTACGGCGCCCAGCAGGACACCATCGAGATCCCCGAGAAAGACCTGGTGGACAAGGTAGCTCACACACACACACACACACACACACAGATATACGGACACGTAACAGGGATTTACACTCCTGGACATCCTAAACTAACAGTGCCCCCCTCCCTGCCTCCCCCCCCTCCCTCCCCCAGGCCAGGCAGATCAACATCCACACCTTGTCTGCCTTCTACGACAGCGACGTCTTTCAAACCAACAAGTTCTCTCTGGACGCCAAGAAGAAACTCATCATCCAGCAGTTCTAAAATCTCTGTCCTCGTCTCTCACACACACACAAGCAGAACCACGTCTTCTGGAATACGCAGAACCACAGCTTCTGGAACACGCAGAACCACAGCTCTGGAACACACAGGCCAGCTGTGGGCAGTGGGAGCTGGGAGTTTTATGTTCTTGTGTGCCGCCAGGTCATGTGGTCAGCGTCAGTCCTGCTGTGTTGCGTCCCTCTAGTGAAGGACAGGTCGACGCCCAGGCCAGCCTCTGTAAATACCTGTAAATGTCGGCTCTTCTGGTGGAATCCTAGTTTATTTCCATTAGATTAAGAATGTTTCTTGTTCTCTCCTTTTCGCTCAAATGTCTCGGAATTTGCGGCTACACAGACTTCTTGTCGTTTGATGAAATTAAGTGTCTGTGATCTAAGAAGTTCACTTGTTATGTTTTCCATGTAAAACAAATAAAAAAATGTTAACTTTGACCTGTAGTGTGTTGGATTCTGAAATTGTTTTTCGTAAATAAAATAAAAAGTGAATCTGTCTGGAAAGGAATTCGTTCCATTTGTTTCTTTATTCCATGGGTGGAGGCTTGACTTTGACCTTGGGGGGACAGATTTGCCGTAAAAAAATCTTCTCTTTTACAGTTTCAAAATACAAGCAATATGCAATTGCAATATACTATAGTACGTTTCACTACATGTAGCTTTAATAGTGTATTTGCCAGATTCTTGACAATATACAGCCCTGGCCACAGCGTTTTAAAATCAGGTTGTAGTATATTCCACTTCAAGTCTGGAGGTTTTCACCTCGAAGCCTACGTCTAGATGCCTTTGTTTCAAACCTTTTATTTGAGGGGAAGGGCTAAAGGTCAGGGTTAAGGGTCAGGGCTAAGGGTCAATCAGAGGGTTGCGAGCTCGAACCTAGGCTGTGTCAACATGATGTGGCCTTGGGCAAGGCACTTCACCCCACTTGCCTCAGGGGAATGTCCCTGTCAGTCACTCTGGATAAGAGTTGTCAGCTATCTTAAAGTATATTGTACATATTTTCTCCTTTCTATTATTACTCCTTTTTATTCAGTCCAAATCCCTGATTGCTTGTTGAGTACTTCTGCTCGTTAGTGCTTACACAGATAATTGATTGTTAAGGGTGTTTGAATCGCACTGGTTTGAGTTGACTTATCCAACAAGTGTTTTCTAAATGAGACAATCGTGACAATTGTGTCTTAAAGTGAGAGGTGTGTTCAGACAAACACACAATAAATACTAAATATGCTAAAAGAAGAATAAAACAACATATAAAACATACTTCCACACCCATTACAAATACATTGGGCCCATTATTTTTTGGCAGTATTCAAAGTGACTTGCAAATTGTCCTGTTTAGGATTCCGTAGAGCTGCGATGTGGCCCACGTGCTGTCAAAATTAAAGTCCTCTACAAGCGGGCGCATACTGCACGTTAGCAAGCAAGCAACGAACCTCCTAATAATGGCAGGCAAACGAGCACTAGTAATACTGTCTAAAGGTGCAGAGGAGATGGAAACGGTGATTCCCGTGGACGTGATGCGCAGAGCTGGGGTCTGTATTTGAGAAATTATCTAGTTTAATGTGACAGCAGTACTCGCTATAGCCTCCCTACGTGTTGAAAGTTGCAGAGCCGCGCTATATTTGCTTCGCTGCTTACACATCCCGACATTATAACCAGTCGTACTGCAGAAATCCTCATCGCATTTCCACCTAAAAGCATTGCATATGAAAGCTATAGTGCATATCTGGTTTGTAATTGAAACCAGCAGAGCAAGGTGACTGGAGCTTTTTAGGTCGCAACACAGCCCAAATATCTTTACTTCGGTGGGGGTTAGTTCAAGTCCACAAGTTTCATATACTTGGCAAAGCCCCCAGTATGTGATTGAATGGTGTCATGCTGTTGGGCAGCTAGAATCACAGGATGTAAAGTGAGAGTAAAGGCCAAGTCATCATGGAAATGTCAAAGTGGCATACCCCGCCTTTCAAAATAAAAGTTGTACTTTTAACATGTTAAAATGTGGCTTTACAGCAGGGGTAGGCAATTCCGGTCCTCAAGGGCCGGTTTCCTGAAGCTTGATAACGACACCTTCATTTGAATCAGATGTGGTAAAGCAGGGAAACATCTAAAACCTTTAGAACCGGAATTGCCCACCCCTGCTTTACAGCTACTCAGAAATAATGCGTGGCTGATCATGTTTTCCTTTTTTCTCTCCAATGCTTTTGTTTTGCAGATAGCTGTGACGGTGGCTGGTCTGACTGGCAAAGAGCCAGTGCAGTGTAGCCGAGATGTTCTCATCTGTCCTGATGCCAGCCTGGAGGAGGCCAGGAAGCAGGTCAGACATGGCCTCCCCAAAACCTCCAGCCCTCATCTGCTACACTCCACATCCCTGCCCTCACTCCCCACAACCAGATATCAGAGAACAGGCTGGAGCTCAAGAACTTAGTCTTGTGTCTGGTTCTTAAAGAGAGATCCAGATTTTTTTGGAGGGACTTTCTCAGAATCAGAATTGGTTTTATTCACTAAATTTGCACAAACTTGTGGCGACATGGTGCAAACAATAAACATATATGTATCCTAAATAAAAAGTAGGGAAGTAGAATAAACAAACAAAAATACACAATCTGAAGTATTAAATTAAATGAACTCACTCTATGAATTTAATCCTTTGACCTCATTTAAATACACAGTGGAATACACACAATGATATTTAGTGAGCATTAATGCCCAAAAATGGCTCCATCTAATAAACCCTGGTTGGGCTGGCTGCATCATTAACAAGCAAGCATTACTCTGTTAACCATTTTCCCTTGTAACTGTTTGTGTTTTGTAGGGTACCTATGACGTGGTGCTGCTGCCAGGGGGGTTACTGGGAGCCCAGAACCTGTCAGAGGTAACAGACTTGACTGTGAACAAGCTCACTTCAGACAGACCCCAGGGCTGATGCCCTGTGTGCCAAGAATTCATAATTCATATCCATGTGGTAAAAACATTTTAGCATTGACTATCAATTTTCACTCAATATTGAACTAAAGGACATTCATTCATTCATTCATTCATTTAGCAGATGGTTTTATTCAAAGCGACTTCCAAGAGAGAATCTAGCTAATGACCCCAGTATGTGATTGAATGGTGTCATGCTGTTAAGGCATGGTTGGAACTATACATTTTTAAATGCTGAAATTCTTTTACTGGGATAATCTTAGTATCACTGCATTAGAGTAAAAAAAAAAGACTAATTATTCGTGAATCGTCCTCCATATTGTTTTTCATGTAGTCTCCTGCTGTGAAGGAGGTGTTGAAGGATCAGGAGGCCAGGAAAGGCCTGATCGCTGCCATCTGTGCAGGTAAATACCCTTCCTTTATACTTTATATGCCCGTGAAGGGAAGAGCTGCTTTGTATGTCAGTACAGGGAAGAAGTTTCCGGAACTGGGTGGAGAAATGCAGTTGTAAACACTGCCAATAAACAGGAGGACTTTTAATGGGCTACCATTGGAAATGTGTTTCAAGATTACAATAGGTTGTCTTTTTTTATTCCATGTCAATTAATTATCTCGCAGGCAGATCATATTCTCAATATTGCTATCTGAAAATGTACAATAAAATGAATGGCACAAGGGCCATAAAATAAATAATATTTTTTTATGGTTTCAGTCGATTAGCTCATACCATTAAGAAACCTCAGTTGAAGAGAGATATTTTCTCAGCTATATTCTTGCTGCCGATGAAGGGCGCTGGAAGGACATAATGAATGAGGCCAGTATGGCTGGGTAGGGGGAGCAGCGTCCTGGAAAACGTTGAACAACCCCACAGGAATGTATGATGAACCTGCCAGCCATGACGGCTCTCATTGTCGCCTCCATTTAACCATTCTTGAGCAGCCTACGTCCATGAAACGAGAGGGTACCATTTATGGGGAAATTGTGGGGTGTGCTTGCCTCACTTGCAGATGGATGAATGTACATTGTACAACTGATATTTCTGTATATTTTATTCAGAACTCATGCTTATTATTTATAACTATAACATATGTAAAAGTATGCATTTGTTGCTGCTCATTTGCAACTCAAAAAAACTAAAGTGTAGAATTAAAGTTTTCTTCTCATTTCCTCTGTAAGAGAGTATGGTGATCAGCAAAGGAGCCTCAGTTTAAAAGTTAAATCAAAACGAACAAATTGGATAATCTGGTGTATATATGGTCATAACCTTTAAGACTTAAACATGCCTTATATTTTTCCCTTCTAGTGATATTTTATGGAATTTAGCCTACTCGTATTGTATTCACTGATCAAGAAACAATTGATCAACCAAAGGCAAGACACCCTAACTAGGCTCCTTGAAATTCATGATTGCTAGATTAAATGCAGGGCATTATTTTATAATCCTTTATTTTGGAAATGGGGTTATTTTAAAGTCACTGTTTATAGAAACACAGGGAATGAAATATCAGTCCCCAATAATTCAGATAGAATCATGCTATCGATTTAACCCTCATTGAACAATCAGCATGTTCATAGAGATCCTCTTTCTTCCTAGCTGAAGTTCATAGTCGTACTCAGCTTTCAAAGAAATCGCATCGCCTCCAATTGTCACTCTCCACTGCTCCTCTAACTCCTTTGCCTACCCCCTCCTCCTCCCTTTCCCCTTCATCTTCTTTTCCTTCCCCCTCTCCTTTAACTTTGATTTGATACGGGCTGGATCCAGCCTTTAGCTCCCCGGAGAGCTTGACTGTTCCAGACTGGTGTCTTTAGGGCGGAGGCAGGACTGTAACAGGAGCAGCCCTCTGGACGGCCGCGGCGCTGCCCGATAAAAGCGTCATCCTCAGGCTGCACAGAGGCGGCCAAGGAGCGTGATCAATAGCGATTCTATTTATTAAATGGGGCAGCGGATGAGCTCACTGCAGTGTTAGCTCCCTGCCAATGTTAACGCGGCAGACACAAAGTCCATTATTTTTAGTCTCTCTATTTTCCCTCTCCTCTCTATATGGCCTAGAGACGGGTGTGAAATCATATACAGTGTGGGTTTAATTTTAGATTGTATTTTACGGTTGTCATGTCTAGTAGCTTAATGAGTCTCACTGTGCACATTGAACCATCAAACCAATGTTTTTTTAATGTATGTATTACAATGATGCGTTTCTACTCGTTATTCTCAGACCTGTCTCTCTGCTCTGTGTACTTGTGCTTGTGGTTGTCATGGCAGTGCCACACTCGCCTGGTGTGTTTGAATGTCACCTGAAGGTGATTGTGATGTGAATGTGAATGCTGCTGTCTCCTCTGTGCCCCAGGACCCACTGCTCTCCTGGCTCATGGGATCGCATACGGCAGCACAGTCACCACCCACCCTGGGGCTAAAGATAAGATGATGGCAGGAGGCAAGTACTAACACAGAGTTGCATTTACTCATTTAATCCTATATCTTAAATGCCCCTTTCCCTTAAGTCTCGGCTACATGGGTGAATCATATGCAGTTCTGTTTGTATCCAGCAGGGGGTGGTGTAGCAGTTTTTTCTCACTCTGAATTCTCATACTGTATTTACCGGTAGTCATTTAGCAGACACTCTTATACAGAGCGACTTACAGCAAGTACAGGGACATTCCCCCTGAGGCAGGTAGGGTGAAGTACCTTTCCCAAGAACGCAATGTCATGTTGACACAGCTGGGGTTTGAACCATGGACCTTCTGGTTACTAACCCAACACCCTAACCGACTGCGCCACATGACTCATAGCTGCGATTACACCCGAGTCACTCCGAACTACAGTGGGTCTGGGACACCTTAACCTTATCCAGACTGTGTATTGGATGATACAGTCCATATAGAATGTTCATGGAAAGATATTCTGATGAGTAGATTCCGTTACAAAGTTCTGTAAGGAAATGTACAATATGTTCCTGTCTAGATTTTCCAAGCCCTTATCCGAATCCCAGTTGGGGCTGGATAATCCCAAAATAGGTCATCTGTAGTCAAGTAACCTCTCCGTTCTCTTTGCACCAGCAATGACAGTACAAAGCCTGACACTACAATATCTATAGATAGATTATGAGATAGTGTATGAATATAGATACATAAATCTTATCTTATATTCCAAGACTGAATCAATTACTCATGTACATAGATATATAGATATAGATATTTTTAGAATTGCTGAAATTGTGTATAGTGTAGTGTAGTGTGTGTGTGTTATTGAATTATTCTCCAACGGTGCACACTGAAGTACTGTATCTAAGCACTTGAATTTCCTTCAGGATTCACAAAGTGAATTAAACAATAGAAATGTACATCTGTGTAACACCCCCCCCCCTCCCCCTACCCCCCAGTCTCTAAACCCCCAGTCTGTGTCCTCCTTCCAGACCACTACAAGTACTCCGAGGCCCGGGTGCAGAAGGACGGTCACCTGATCACCAGCCGCGGGCCAGGCACCAGCTTTGAGTTTGCCCTGGCCATCGTGGAGGAGCTCATGGGGGCAGAGGTGGCTGCTCAGGTCAAGGCACCCCTGGTTCTGAAAGACTGAGCCACGGACATTTGTTCTCCAGCCCCCCACAGCGCCTCAACACTGCTTCCACTACCCGTCCTGCACAGCACTTAGACTCTGAAGGATGTCATGGGAAGAAAGAAGAATTGTTGGAAGGATTTGGTTTATGATATGAATTGATCCTAACAGCATTGTTTGATTGAGTTTTGGTGATTGGAATTGTACCAAGTGGAATGTTAGATTAAATGTGAAATGTGACATTCATTGTGTTGATATTCCCACTCGCAGCATTGCTGTAGTTTGATGGTGGAATCCATGACCATAGGCGATGCTTTGTCTGTGCAACTCCTGCTGATGATTTACAAAGTTAAACTGTGACTCTACTTTCCCTGGTTGTGGCTCAGAACTGTCTACCACGTTGTAGACCAAATAAAGACTAATTGCACAACTCAAATATAATTGTGATTACCTAATCGAGTCATCTGTCTGGGTTCTTACCAAATCTGGTAAGAAAAAATTGATAAATGTAAACGTAAATATGTTAAGAGCAGAAAGGATTTGGGACTAATGGTAATTGAAGAAGATAGGCCTGCTAAAAACTAATTTACTAAACTAATTTGGTCAAATGAAACATTTACTCCTTATAAAAACGGATACAAAGCGTGTGTTTGCAAAATAAACCCTCGCCCAGGCTGCTGTATGAGCAGCAGCACAGCCTGGCCTGTTACCATACAGGATTGCGAAATCAAGCGAAGCGGGAAACCCAATTCGTGCGGGCGGGGCGCCTTCTGCAGCGCGTGCTGGCGCGCGGTATCTAAGCGGTAAGCACAAGCCTTTCGGCACATGTCAAACGCGACTTCTACCGAAAAGGATTTAGCAAAAGGGTAAGTCCATAGCTGCATGTTGACTATATACGCATTGAACTCGCATGCATCTGTGTTGGATGCATGTTAAGAATGGACAGAAAACTAACTTGCCTTGGCAAGGTTGGTCTTTTTGTCCTTAAATGTTTCAAACCAGCGTTACTGCCGTCAATATACATTGCTGCAAGGCATCCGTCTCCCTGTCTGCACGAAACTTAAGGCTGATCTAGTTTATAAATTAGATTTTAAACGGAGGTATCGATTAGCTGTAATGATATATTTGAAAACCGCAAACAAACGAGGGTGTCCTGGCTGCACCGCACTGGATCAAGCCGCCTGTCCTCATCTTTTATAGTCGGCTGATCATTTACATTTTATAGTCATTTAGTAGAAGCTCTGATCCAGATCGACTCTGATCCAGATCGGTTCCTTCACCGGGTCCTCCGCGGCAGCGTGGCCAGACCGGCGGGCAGTCATTGTGTATTTGTAAACATGTTGCCGTTAAGAATTCCTGTTTCACAGGGTGTTTTCTTGACAACAGGCTCGTAGTTAGTAAGCTACTAAGTCGACTTATTACATCTGCATATAAACGGACCGGGATCCTTTGCAGATCCCGCTGTAGAGCTGGTCTATCTTGCCGTCTGTCTCCCAGATGGAGATGGTGGAATATGACGTCAGAACACAGACTGTGTTGTTGGATATTTATTGCAAATCTGACAGTTCCAGCCTCATAGGCCTTAATCATATTTATTAGCTTGCAGATCACTGTAGTCAAAGCGCGTCAACCTTTGTAAAGGACAATGTTTTTTTTTGTAAAAAAAAAAAGAAGATGCGGAATATTTGACTCATACTTTGTGGATTGTGGATTGGATATGGTCCCTGCCTTACAGTGTTCCAGATGACTAATTTGAGTTGATATATTTTCTGACTTGAGTTTTTTCCGTTTTCTAAAAACTTGAAATGAACGACGGTGGAAACTTCCACACCCAGATGTAACTGTTTGTGGGTGATAGGTTATAGATTCTAACAGGAAGACAGCAAACCAGTTCCCCCCACTCTGACACCAGTGGTTGCCTTGCATCTTCCAGGTGTTGCAATTCTTTTGGTTTTGCTCAGTAACCAGCAGCAGTTTGAACTGCTTCTGCTGGTAAAGCTCAGGACCCAGAGCTTGGGGGGGTCAGGGGTCACTGTAAGTACATCTGGAGTATATTTGCTCCTGCCGTGTACGCAGCGATACTGGCCCAGTAAGCGACCCCCTCCTCTCTGCCCCGAAGTTCTACATCTCAAAGACAGTTTAAGGATAACTTGCCATTGTTGGTATTGTTGCTGTTGAAACAGTATTATTCCAGTATCCCAGGATGCACTGCACCTGTTTTTTTGTTGTTGTTGTTGTTGTTTACAGTTGTTGACTTAATGTTGTTTCTGGCATTGTTTATTTGGCTTGTGCTTATTTGGTCCAGTTTTGACGAATACACAATTGATTCCGTGCAGTCGTGCTGCGCCACATCGATCGCTGTTGCTGGAGAGGAAATGCCGCTGCAGGACGTGGCCTCCATGTCGGCCTCCTCCGTACTGACGTGAGGTGACGTCCCCTATTTAGATATTTATGGAACGTTAACATTTTAGCGCCGTTGAGCATACATGCTAATGTAATTCTGCTTGAGCAGATACGGCGTTGAGAGCTTGAGGCCTGTGACTTCCTATTTCTGGACAATATGGGGGGGGGGGGGGTCAGGGGAGGGTCGGTGGTGAGAGGGGGTGGGGGGGGGGGGGGGGGAGGCAGGGAATGGTGGGGGCAGCGCGAGTGAAGTAACCCGACTGAGTCATCGGTACGGCTAATGATGCAATTATGGAGCTCTTCTGTGAACCTGCTGATCAACGTCCGTCCCCCCTCCCCCTCCTCCACCGTGTGTAGTAAATAGGGTTTCATGGAGTCTGCTATAGGATGCTGTGGTCGTGTGTAAAACGTCCCGTGGACAGAGAATACGGAGGATACAGCAGCCCCAAGCACTGGGAAGCTAAGACGCTCTGGCCTTGTTTTAAATTTAAACTTGGGCTTGGTTCGACATTCCAGCGCCACGCTATCTAATGGTTCTCTTGACTCGAGTCAAAATAAACTTTCACTTTGAACTGAAGCGTATGATGAAAGGCATTGGCCCAGACCAATCATTCCACGTGATTTCAGACTTAAACAATCCCTCCCATCCCTCTCAGGGATCTTGGTGGCATTTTCACTGCCGGATGAGGAAGTCAGAGCTATTTTTGGACACATGACAGGAAGATAATTGCTAAGATTCATTCAACTTCACATCTAGAATGTTCTCTGAACGCACGGGGGTTAATGAGAAGAGTTGAACTCTTGTCATCTGGCCGAACTCTTGTCCTCTGCCTGTATGACACGTTGATTGGATCTCACTGTTTCTATAAACAACATGCAGCCATGGCTTTTGGAAATCATAACTCTACAGTTCTGTTGCCAGCTGATTCTAAATGGTCAAACAGGACGTTCCTAACGATCAATGTTGCCCTTCAGAAACTGGTTTGTGATCAGGAACATTCTAAATTATGAATGAGCTGGTTAGATCATGATTTTTTTCCCCAATGATAAACAAGCTAGCCTTGTATAACTCAACATTTAACATTTAACATTAACATTTAACTCAACCATCAACATTTAGTCATTTAGCAGACACTCTTATCCAGAGTGATTTGCAGCAAGTACAGGATAAGGATAAGAGCGTCTGCTAAAATGACTAAATGTAAATGCAATTTTATCTCAGACTGGATGGAAAACCAAGACTCATGTAAAGTCACTCTTGTCGTAATAATAAGTGACAAGTTCTAATTCTAGGATTGAAAGATGGAGCCATCTCCATCTTCTTCATCTGCCCACAGCTGCTGAAGCTGTACTCTAAACACTGTCAGGGACTGAGATACTTCTGCTGCGGTGGGGCTTCTGTGTGGGGCGGGGGTGGAAGGGGGGGGGGGGCGATGTTTAGAACCCTTGTTTTGAAAGATATCAGGTTTTGCCAGCAAATCTGTCCCCCCCCCCCCCCCCCCCCCCCACCCCTCAATGTCAAAGTCAATGTAACGCCTGTGTGACCTGGGAGCTTTTCTAAACCAGCTGGTGTCTGTGTTCACACCAGTAAAGCACGGAAAGATCACATCCCAGCCCAAGATTATGTCACCTATAATTAAAAAAACATTCCCAGACTGTGTATTTGTTGCTATGAGTTTGTTTGCTGGTAGACAGAAAATAGTTTTACCAAATGCCTGTGAGACTACGCTTAGCGTCTCATTGTGGTGTGATGGTCAAATTGGTTCTAGTTGGCTTCATGTTCCGTCATTGCTGGCTGTGTAGACACTCACAGGACTGAAAACTGTACTGGAATGGACGGCCTGTTTAACAAGTGCCCAGCTGCTCAAAGGGGAGGACACACACACACACACTTTGCCTGGACACCTGCCAGAAGGAGAGACTGTAGGAGGAGGAGGAGGAGGAGGAGGAGGAGGAACGTAGCCTTGCCTCCTCACAGCTGTACCTGGCTCACCTCCAGAGAAAAACCTCATCTTTATCACACCTCCCTACAGTCCCCGGCTGTACTGTACTCCTGCTGGGTGCCTGTTCAGCGGGCGACACGCTCAGCATGGAGAAGCTCAGGCCTCAGTTTGATGAGAGGTAACGCTGCTCATCCATCATCTTCTGATTGGTCAGACCCCGGAGATAGATGAGCTTATAAAGTGGGCTTTTGGCCCTTCATAAATCATCTCAATCAAATTGGATTGAGATGGAGAATTTAGTTGGAGTAGTCTGTCACCTCAGTGTATGAAGATTCTCGTCCTGGTCAGGATCAGGGTGTGTCCAGGGCCTCCCCCAGGCCTAGACTACAAGGATGGAGGCAGGGAGGCAGGGAGTCATGGAGTCAGGGAGTCAGGGAGCTAGAAAGCTATGGGGTCAAGGAGTCAGGGAGTCATGGAGTCAGGGAGCTAAAGAGTTAAGGAGTCAGGGAGTCATGGAGTCATAGAGTCAGGGAGCTAGAAAGCTAGGTGGTCAAGGAGTCAGGGAGTCATGGAGTCAGGGAGCTAAAGAGTTAAGGAGTCATGGAGTCATAGAGTCAGGGAGCTAGAAAGCTAGGTGGTCAGGGAGTCATGGAGTTGGCCTGATGGCTGTCTGGGAGGTAGGGACCCTCCTGTGTGGGTGTGGGTATGAGTGTGAGAGACTGTATACATATATCTGTGTTAGAGTGTGAGTGTGTTTATGAGTGAAACTTTGGGACTGGAAATGTGTGTGTGTGTGGACAAAAATCTTGCTGACTCTGGTGATGTGACCAGACCTGAGGACAGACGCAAAGTGGTGCGCAACACTGAAGCTATAGCAGCTTCCCTGGAGGCTGTGGGCTAACACACACACACACACACACACACACACACACACACACACACCCACACACATGCACACACTCCTACACATGCAAAGACACAAACAGACACACACACTTCAGCGTACAATAGCTAAATCAGTTGGGAAACTGATCTGAACGCCAAAGCCCTATGGAAACAGGCTGACAAGTACACAACAGTGAGCATGGTAACCGTCACATTAAGCCCAATTGTCGAAGGGTTTCAAGGTCACATGTTTGTCATATCAGATGACTTTGTTGACTAACATTTACATGAACGCTATCACGGTTTGCTGACGGCTTTCGAATAATATTTGTCAAGCTGAGTGATTGCGCATTTGACCTGGAGGAGGTGTGTCTAACGGACCGACAAACGGACCACAGGGGGTTTTGTCCTGCTTGTAACACCATCGTTTCTTGGCAGATGCGCATTTGCAACTCGATCTGCAATGGGATAGCTTTGATATTCAAACAACCTGCGTCTTCATCAAGACCGCTTGTCACAACCTCTCACCTCAGCGCCCCATGTACAGCGCCTCCTGGTTTATTTTAAGGGACCTTTGAAGCCCCGTTCGTTGTGATGCCGTTTGAAAGTAGTCAACCCCCTCAGCGACTGCGCAGCATGACTCCCCGAAAAACGAGTGTTGGGGTTGAATCTGCTCGAGCGGTAAAGTAAAGGTTACCACGTCTTTAGTTATGCTGGCTTTAGCTGCCTCCGGTTGTGAAGGAGTCGATTGTCTGTGGCCCGCTAATTGTCTCCACACTGGATGACCGTGCTTCTTGCTTTTCTCCCTCTCTCTTTCTCTCTCTCTCTCTCTCTCTCTCTCTCTCTCTCTCTCTCTCTCTCTCTCTCTCTCTCTCTCCTCCTCACAATTACACTCTCTCTCTTTCTCTCTCTCTCTCTCTCTCTCTCTCTCTCCTCCTCACAATTACACCCTCTCTCTCTTTCTCTCTCTCAGTCTCTCCCCCTCTCTCTCAGTCTCTCTCTCTCTCTCTTTCTCTCTCTCAGTCTCTCTCTCCCCGCCTCCTCACAATTACACATTCTCTCCCTCTCGCAATTACACCCTCTCTATCTCTATCTCTCTCCTTCTGCTCTCTCTTTCTCTGCATATGCTTACCTTGTGCTGACAGTGTTCTAGGAGCTGCATCGGTGTGTGTAACAGTGAGAGAGAGATGGAGGGCGGGGCAGAAAGATAGCAGGAGAGTGAGGGGGAGAGAGAGAGAGAAAGGGAGAGAGAGAGAGACAGAGAGAGAGACAGAAAAAGAGAGGGAGGGAGAGAGAGAGAGAGAGAGAGAGAGAGAGAGAGGGAGGGAGGGATGGAGGGAGGGAGGGGCACTGTCTTTAATGCATCTGTTTGCTCTTCAGTGGCTCTCACTGACTACAGCATCGCTCATCACACATTCCTTCTCTCCGCCTCTCCTTTCTTCCCGTCTAACTACTGTAGCCCAGACGCGCTCACGCTCACACACGCTCACACACACGCTCACACACGCACTCTCATTCCTCTCAGCTTCTCCGTCAGTCATTCTTAGACATAGGGAGTGCGCTGTAGAGAGGAGATCCTTCAACAGTCCTCTCTGCCTCCCTCCTCCTCCTCCTCCTCTCCTCTGTCTTATCTGCCTCCCGCCGTCCCTTCTTCCTTTGGGTAACCTGGCTGCGCTCCACCAACCCAGCTCTCCGCCCTCCGTCTGAGCCCCAGCTGAGGAGCCCTGCGTCAGGTAGCAACAGCCGTCTGAGGTGGGTGTTACGGCGTCATGACTGGGCTACGGCATCCCTGTCTTTCCCCTTGTCTCTTTCTCTCGGTCTCTCTCTCTTTCTCTGCCTCTTTCTCTCAGTCTCTCTCGGTCTCTCTCTCTGTGTCGCTCTCTCTTTCCCTCCCAGCCCTCCCCTCTGTCATCCAGGGTCTGAAAGACTTGTGCTGATATGCGCTCTAGTCGTTAGCAGAGAAGGTGCCGTACTGTGCGTTCCGGCAGTCGTATTTACCGCCGCGGATCTCTCTCCCTCTCTCTCCCTCTTTCTCCGTCTGTCTTCGTCTGCCTGCTGGCTTGCGTTCTCTCTTTCCCTCCCTCCTTCCCTCCCGCCTCTTTCACTGTCACTGTGCCTCGTCCATCGAAATGCTGGTTTGTTGCTCCACGGAGAGAGCTGTCTGCCGTGCTATGTTATAGTGGTGGCTGGATTGCTGCTCTATCTCTGTGTCTGTCTCTGTGTCTCTCTCTCTGTCTATATCTCTGTGTCTCTATCTTTGTGTCTTGCTGTGTCTCTATCTGTGTCTGTCTCTCTCCTTCTGTCTGTCTCCTGTCTCCCTCTTGCTGTCTCTCTCTGTTATGTTTTATGCATGCCCTGTCCTCTTCAATTCATTGCGGGTACTGGCCATGCCATTGGATTTATAAAGAACCTACTGGAAATAGCCCTGCAGAATAGTTCACTGCACACACACACACACTCTCTTTCACACAAACACTCACAGACTCTCACAATCTGCACTTTCAAGGTGAGCGAGTTCCTCTCTCCTGCTCCTCGGTGCTGCAGTGACCATCTGTTGCAGACCGACAGTATCTTCATCGTGCAACGCCTCCCAGCCGCAGACCCCATCGAGCTGAACCGCTCCTCCCGTGTTGTGATAGGTGGCGCTGAGATGTTGTGACAGTGACTCAGCGTGAGAACCAGGATCAGGCCCGGGCCAACAGCGCTGATGCCCCAGCGAGGGAGCGCATTCTGGGGCTTGAGCAGCTGGGTCTGTAGGCTAGCCCACCCTGGGTCCTGGGTCCTGGTCCTGCTAGGAGAGGCTGGCTGCAGATGTTTGGTGCAGTCAGTTGTTGGATGAGCAGCAGCAGCGGTGGAGGCCAGGGGGAGCAGGTCTCTGAGGTGTCCTGAGGTATATCCAGTGTACCTGCACTGCAGTGTCACTGTGTGTGGGGAAAAGACGCACCGCTTCTGGGCAGGGTACTGACACACTGTTAGAACTGTCTTTTGATTGTCTACTGTGCTTTGCAGGTGCGCTATTTGTCCTTTTGGATGAAAGTGTCGGCTAAAGGACTCAAATGTTTTTGCCCTTGGTCCAAACGATAACGGTAGATTAGATCCTGTTGTGTTTTGTGTTGCAAGGTTCTCTTGTTGATAAGAATCGATTTGCCCTTCTAATCCTTGATTATCTGCTTTTTGGTGGGTCGTTTTTATTCATTCACGTACATCTTCCAGGCTTTTTTCCTTTAAAGACAACTTTTGTCAGGCTAGTAATCCGAAGGTTCCTGGTTCGAATTCTGGCCGTTCCAACCTGACTTTGTGTTCTTGAGCAAGATACTTCACCCTACTCGCCTCAGGGGGAATTTCCCTGTACTTGCTTGCTGTTTAAACCTATTTGTTTGAATAACACAGCAATTGCAAAGAACACCTCGAGATAAGGGATGCACGGTGTTTGTGTTGGAACAGACCTCCAGACCCCCCTGTGTGAGGCCTGTGTTCTCTACAGCAGTGGTCTTCAACCCTGGTCCTCAGGACCCACTGTCCTGCATGTTTTGGATGTTTCCCCCTTACCACACACCTGATTCTAATGCATGATCGTTTACCAGGATTCTTCAGAGCTAGATAACGACCCATGCATTAGAATCAGGTGTGTTGGAGCAGGGAAACATCTAAAACATGCAGGACAGTGGGTCCTGAGGACCAGGGTTGAAGACCACTGCTCTACAGCGCTAGCCCTGCGTGGAAGCCCTCTGACTGGGATAAGGCTGCATGCAAAGTCCCCCCCCCCCAGGGAAAGCTCCTTAAACTGAGCTGTGTAATCATCGTTTAGCTGGCATCCACAGCCTGTGCAGCTTCATTAATAACAGGGCCACATGTATGCCACAATTGCGCGCCTACGCAACCGCGCACGAGCGCACGCACATGGAGAGATGTCCCAAAACACAGACAAGGAAGCACAGACACGGATGGGAGGAAAGGCCGTGTGTTCCCTGCATGCCCTCGAAGGGATGGGGGCGGCAGGGGGGAGTGGGGAGGGGGAGGGGGGTGTCAGGTTCCCCTGAGAGCGTCCCCTGTTGTGAGGGTGCGATGGTGCCTCTTTTGAAGGGTCTAAACATGATGTTCAGCGCCTAAGCTATACCTCCAGGGAGTCATGTGGCTCAGTCGGTTAGGGTGTGGGGTTGGTAATCGGAGGGTCCTTGGTTCGAACCCCTTCTGTGTCAACACGACGTTGCGTCCTTGGGCAAGGCACTTCACCCTAATTGCCTCAGGGGGGAATGTCCCTGTACTTGCTGTAAGTCGCTCCGGATAAGAGCGTCTGCTGAATCAGTGGTCCTCAACCCTGGTCCTCAACCCTGGTCCTCAACCCTGGTCCTCGACCCTGGTCCTCAGGGAACATGAATGCAATTCTGCATGTTTTAGATCACAGGTGTCAAAGTCCTGCCATCGTGGGCCAAGAGGGTGCAGGTTTTCGTGTCAACCAAGCCCCTACACCAGCTGATTTCACTAACGAGTTTGATTACACTAAGTGGAGAAACTCGTTATTGAAATCAGCTGGTGTAGTGGCTTGGTTGACACGAAAACCTGCACCCTCTTGGCCCGCAGTTTGACACCACTTTTAGATGTTTCCCTGCTCCAACGCACCTGATTCGAATGAACGGATCTTTATCTAGCTCTGAAGAATCCTGGTAACGAACATGCGTTAGAATCAGGTGTGTGGGAAGGGGGAAACATCTAAAACATGCAGGACAATGGGGGCCACAAGGTTGGGGACCACTGTGCTAAATGACTGAACGTAAATGTAAGGTGTTTGGTTCACACGTTCCATGAACTAGGGTACAATGCCGCTTAAGACGCGGTCACCTTGCGATTCATTCCTGTGAGCTTCGTCTGTCTGTCTGCTTTGTCCTGTGGCTTCTGCCATGTCCGATGGCTTCATGTCCAAGGAGCGCCCTCCATTTTCCCGTGGATGAACTCAGGTTAGCAGACGGCTGGCAGATCTGCTGTTCCTTCATGCTGTCTGTGTGATGGTGACTTGTGTCTCCCAGTAGGGTCCTTATCCAGAACATTAACCTAATGGACATAGAAGACCTACCAGGAAAAGGTCTTTCTTTTGACCTGTTCATTTAGCAGACGTTTAGGTGTCGTACACAGGGGTTTGAACCTACGACCTCCCGAGCTACTGTCCGCTTGACCGCTGAGCTGTACCCATACCCAGTGCGGTTGAGGAGGGTGTGTGGTTGTACTGGAGGAAGTAGCCGAATGTAGACGAGAGGGTTTGACTGGATTAGAGTAGAACTTTATGGTTCCCCGGGGAGAGGTTACGCTGTTACAGGGCTGTTTACTGGCACCATATTAAGTAGCGCCCTGGGGCTTTCTGTATTCCAGCGCGTCGGTCAGGTATCATGGCCTTCGCACCGCAGTGTTGGACTGGAGAAGGTGGCCTTTAGATGCACACAAGACGGGGAGCGGTTGTTGGGCTTTGGCGTTTTCACTCTCGACAACTTTCTCTTTCATTTTCTCTCTCTTTCTTCTGCTCTCCCCCTCCCCTCCCTTCGCACACACACACACACACACACACACACACACACACACACACACACAGACACACACACACATAAACACACACAGGCTACTAAATCACCCAGGCGCTGAGTGTCTCTCTGGATCTGTGATATTCCCCCATGAAGATACTGCACACGGGAGAGCTGGGCAGGCTAATAAAAAGATTGATAGATTCCCTGTAATAAAGTCTTCATTGCAGATGGATGGTGTGTGTGTGTGTGGGGGGGTGGGGGGGGGGGTGGGTGTGTGTGTGTGTGTGTGTGTGACTAGGCTCAGCTCAGCGTGTTCACTCATCATGGGCCTGACTCAAAATACTATCAAAGACGCCGGCGGAAAACAACACGTCGGCCATATTGATTTCCCCTGGATTGATTTGCGAGGCGTTGCGGTTGACCTGAAGTCCGCGACTTGGCGCCTTCGTGTTCGTTCCTCGCAAAGGGGGGGGCCGAAACCAGGAGACGGCTTGAACACGTTCTCCGACCGGAGATCAAGCCCGGCGTGGAGCGACCTTGCAGGTGGGTTAGCCGAGCCAGATTAGCCCTCGCTCCATCCTGGGTTTCCCCTGAGAAGGACGGAAGTTAGGAAGTTAACAGCAACAGGATGTGCTCTTCTGTTCGAGCATTAGCATGACGTTTTCTTTGGTTAAAAGACGCCTTTATCTACGGTGACATAGATAGATAAACATTTATTTGTCCTCCAGCGGGGGAAATTGCATACACGTAGTGTAGAAAGTACAGGCAAAAACAGAGGATCCTAAACGCTAATGGTGTTTCAGTGGTCAAGTCAAGGAACCGTATAAATTCACCAAACGCAGTGAGAAGTAACATCTCATCTTCAGCGTTAACACAAAGCATGATAGTGTTGAGATGATCCCGCTTGTAGGATCGACCTTCCGCGTGGCGGAGTCTGACCTCGCGGCAGCGTGAGCTACGGTGTCTCGCGTCGTGCGTGACAGGAAATAATGGCGTTGTGAGCTGCGTGTGCGTGCGCGCGCGTCTGTGTGTGAATGATGTGACATGGTGCGGTTTGTGATGCCAGAGTTATGAGGAGGGATTTTCTGTGGCCGACCTGGCAGCTTGAGATTTGATTTGAAAGGCTTTAGCGTTGAGTAGCCGTGCTGTAGAGTGACTCGACTGCTGCCTGCTCGCTAACTTAGTGTCTTCCTTTTCAAAGACTGAAAAGGAGATAAATCAAAAGGCTGCAAATGACATGTAGGGAGTCAGGTGGGTGAAAGGTTAGGGAATCGGGCTAGTCATCAGAAGGTTGCCGGTTTGATTCCCGGCCGTGCAAAGAATAATAATTACATTGTGTCCTTGGGCAAGGCACTTCACCCTACCTGCCTTGGGGAAATGTCCCTGTATTTGCTGTAAGTTGCTCTAGATAAGAGCGTCTGACTAAATGTGATGTAAATGTAAGACATGTAATTAGTGGGTCTGTTCTGGGGTGCCACGGGACTGAAGTGAATCTGTGAGCTAGGCCCAGAGGTCTGCTGCAGGCTGCCTTTATGATCGGAGCAGCTTAGCCCACTATTACGAAAAGCTGTCACCCTGTCTACTACCATATCTACTGCCCTGTCTACTGCCCTATCCACTGCCCTGTCTGTAGCCCTGTCTACTACCCTGTCCGGTAGCCCTGTCTACTACCCTATCTACTGACCTGTCCACTGCCCTGTCTACTGCCCTGTCTACTGCCCTATCCACTGCCCTGTCTGTAGCCCTGTCTACTACCCTATTTACTGTCCTGTCTGTAGCCCTGTCTACTGACCTGTCTACTGCCCTGTCT
Organism: Neosalanx taihuensis; assembly: GCA_030340665.1. Taxonomy (NCBI): domain Eukaryota; kingdom Metazoa; phylum Chordata; class Actinopteri; order Osmeriformes; family Salangidae; genus Neosalanx; species Neosalanx taihuensis. The sequence goes on along the minus strand of CM059289.1, from coordinate 2,824,097 downwards.
ACTGCCCTGTCTACTGCCCTATCTACTGACCTGTCTACTGCCCAATTTACTGTCCTGTCTACTGCCCTGTCTACTGCCCTATCTACTGCCCTGTCTGTAGTCCTGTCTACTACCCTATCTACTGCCCTGTCTGTAGCCCTGTCTACTGCCCTGTCTACTGACCTGTCTACTGCCCTGTCTACTGCCCTGTCTACTGCCCTATCTACTGCCCAATTTACTGTCATATTTACTGTTCTATCTACTGCCCTGTCCACTGCCCTATCTACTGCCCTATCTGTAGTCCTGTCTACTACCCTATCTACTGCCCTATCTGTAGTCCTGTCTACTGCCCTATCTACTGCCCTGTCTGTAGTCCTGTCTACTACCCTATCTACTGCCCTGTTTGTAGCCCTGTCTACTGCCCTGTCTACTGCCCTGTCTACTGCCCTGTCTACTGCCCTATCTACTGACCTGTCTACTGCCCAATTTACTGTCCTGTCTACTGCCCTGTCTACTGCCCTGTCTACTACTGCCCTATCTACTGCCCAATTTACTGTCCTGTCTACTGCCCTGTCTGTAGCCCTGTCTACTGCCCTGTCTACTGCCCTGTCTGTAGCCCTGTCTACTGCCCTGTCTACTGCCCTTCCCTATCTGCTGCCCTGCCTGCTGCCAGTTGAAACAGTGCACAGAGGACAGAACTCAAAATGAAGACAGTGTCTAGATTGGACACATTTAAAGATGAACAAAGGTACAGTGAATTCTGTCTGTCTGTGGAAGAAATGAGTCAAAAACAAAAAAAAATTGTGGAGAGAGAGAGACAGTCAGAAGGCAAGCAGAGGAGATGAAAGATTAAGTGAGTAGGGAGGACCGGGAGTGAGGGGGAGGGAGGGGGGCCGGGGGGAATGGTGGGCAGCCTGACTTTTCTTGCTGAGTAAAGCTGTAGCTAACTGCTCTGCAGCTGGTCCCCGACCAATCACGGCAGAGCTGCGTGACCAAACTCACCAATAGGCTGGGAGCCTGCTTGCCTGTCTGTGGAGGTGAAGATGGTGTGTGTGGAGCATGAGGAAAAGTACTGTAAGGTGAATGTACGTTAAAGAGGGAAGGTGTTTGTGTGACTCTGTAGCCTACTGAGCTCTGCTGACTCATGGCTTCGGGGGCCTCCTGCCACTGGGCTGTAAGGACTGAAAACTGAGAGGCTGAGGCTGGGAGCTGGGGGAGAAAGGTTGGTGCTGTGTGTTGGTGAGGAGACCGGAGACTGAGGCTAGGGGATAAGGGCTGAGACTGGGGGGGGGGGGGGGGGGGGGGGGCAAGGGCTAGGGGCTGGAGAGGAGACTGAGGCTGGGGAGGAGACTGAGGCTTGAGGCTTGGAAAGAGGTTGGGGAGGAGACTGAGGCTGGGGAGGAGGTTGGGGAGGAGACTGAGGCTGAGACCTGAGGCTATGTAGAAGAGCTGAGGTTGAGGCTGGGGGCTGGGGAGGAGACTGAGGCTATGCAGAAGAGCTGGAGCTGAGGCAGCATGAGCCACATCAAACATGGAGAGGGCAGCTGAGTGTCAGATAGCTGACATGGAGAAGTCAGGAGAACGCACAGATCTCTGCCTGCCAGCCCTGGAGACGGCACACGGATGCTCACTCACTGACAGTCATGAATGCAGATAGAATATTCATTCACACACGCTCTCTCTCTCTCTCTCTCTCTCTCTCTCTCTCTCTCCCCTCCTCCTCACAATTACACCCTCTCTCTCTCTCTGTCTCTCTCTCTCTCTCTCTCTCTCCCCTCCTCCTCACAATTACACCCTCTCTCTCTCTCTGTCTCTCTCTCTCTCTCACACACACACACACACACACACACACACACACACACACACACACACACACACAATTCCATCCCAATCTGAGTGCTTAAGCTTGTCATAGACATGGACCCCACAAAGACTGCTTTGAAGGACGTGGACCTTGACCTGTAGACTGAAACCTGACAGACAGCTTCACGTATTATCATCTGGCACAGTGTTATGATCCCAGACATGTCGTGACAAGCCTCTGTGTTCTCTGCCTACTCCACTTGGTCAGTGTGTGAGAGCTTGATGCAACACTACAGATGGCAGTCTGTTAGTCTACACCTTAACACAGTACATCACACACACACACTCACACCCACACACACTCACACACACACACACACACACACACACTCACTCACTCACTCACTCACTCACTCACTCACTCACACACACACTCACTCACACTCACTCACTCACTCACACACACACACACACACACACACACACACACACACACACACACACACACACACACACACACACACACACACACACACACACACACACACACACTCACACACACACACACACACACACACACTCACACACTCACGCTGTCAGTGATGCTGGAAACAGAAATAGCTGGGTAAACAAGTACTTTCCCCGCGCTTACACGTTGATTGTGTGTGACACAGGTTACGGGCAAGCCTGGGGCGTGTGTGTGTGTGTGTGCGTGTGCGTGTGTGCACGCATGTGTATTTGTGTCCTTGCGTGGAGTTAAAGAAGCGGAATGACATTAATCCCTTCTGCCGAAAAGCTGCAGCTGGAAGATGGCTAGCCTGCCAACGGAATATTCTAGAAGATCCATCTCTACCATCTATGTATGTAAACGTCAATCAATGCACACAGCTAACGTTGCTTCACCAGATTCGAATGTTTACAAGGACAACTGCAATTGGCAGCAGTTGTGTGTCGCACTGTGCGATTAACAAGCCAGATGCAAATACAGCTGACAAGCATTGCGGTCCGCAGGATGTGTGTGTTTTTTTGTAGCACCAATCATCGGGCACAATGAGGTTTTTTTAACTTCCGACATTGACAGAAGGCTTTGTTAGAACCCCCGAACAGCTCGTAAGCACCAGACCGAACCACGGCCCCAAATGGTCGAATCGCGGCCTGTGACCTAGCCAACAACAATCAACATTTGTCTTGCGAAGGGACGCTCATGATTCATGTCATAATGTCAGACGGTATGCAGAGGTCATGAGGTGAACCTGGAAAAAATGGAATGTCCGCTAAGGTTGTCGATCACAGCCCGCGCACACAAAGCATGCACATGGGATTCTCTTGGTGGGGGGTGTGTGTGTGTGTGTGTGTGTGTGTGTGTGTGTGTGTGTGTGAGACAGATAGACAGGGAGGTAGGAAGGAGGTAGAGAGAGAGTGTGAGGTCTGGTTTCTTTGTGAGAGGGACAGATGGTGAGAGAGGGAGACCCATTTCCCTTCACTAGCATCTGTCACACACACAAACAGACACACACACACAAACAGACACACACACACAAACAGACACACACACACACTGGGCCTGTGACTAGACACCTGGTAGGATGCCTTGTTGGGTGCCTGTCTCATAAGATCTTTCGATGGCTCCCTGAGTAGAGGGGGACCCTGCCCTAGTTTTGGGACTCACATGTGTGGACATGTGGACATGGACTAGACAAATGGCACCCGGTGTATTAGCTTCATTCATACCTCGTGGGGATTGTGTTCACAGTAGGTAGTTGTGTGTGGGTGTTGTGTCTATGTGTGTTTTTGCGTATGCTGTGTGTGTGTGTGTGTGTGGGGGGGGCGGGGGGAGAATAAGCAAAAATAATAAACGAAAATGACACAAAACGTAAGGCGTAGAGCACCAAAATGGCTAGCACTGTGTGCTACCTTGTTCTGTGCAGGATAATGTAGCTAGGCTAGGCTAGGCTAAGCTACCACTGGGGGACTGACACTGAGCCCTGGGGCCCGTCCTTACAAATCAAGATTGGCCATTAATGAGGTAACTCTGGTACTGGAGGTAAACCTCGTTAAACTTACCTCGTTAACGCCAAACTTGATTCGTAGTACAGGTCCTTGGTTTCTTAGCTGATACAGAGAGGGCCCAGCCTTCCACCGCTGCCCCTCCTGGGGGACTCGCAGGGCCCCTGGCAAACTGGGACACTGCCCCCGCGATGCCAGGCGGCTCTTCAGGGCCTTCGGTGCCATTTCAGAAGGACAGTATGCAGCAGGATAGGAATAGACTCGCTGGTGTGGGTTTTCAAATGCGTAGATACTCGACAATGTGTGTTTGTGCCTGGTGTTTGTGTTAGCGCGTGTGTGTGTGTGTGTGTTTGTACAGTAACGTCCCTACGGCATTACCTAACTGGACTACGCTGTGCACCAGAGTCATGTTTATTCATCCCATTACACACACACACTCACATGCACACACACACACACACACCCTGTGTAGCGTTGGGCCTCCCTGCTTTCTCATCAGGATTCTGAACAGCCTTTGCCTACTCAGCTCTTCGTTTCCACAACTTGTCTTCAGCTGCAGTTTGTCTTGCTCACTCGGACTTATTTACACCCCCCCCCCTTACTGTTTACACCCGCCGCGAGCCTGCGAATGTGTGTGCGTCGGTCCAGCTGGGTATGTATACAGTATGTGTCATAGTGTGTACCTGTATGCGTGTATCTCACTGTGTGTGCATTTGGAAGTGTGTCTTTGCGCTCGTGTGTGTGTGTGTGAACGAACATTGTCCAGTCACCGAAGGCGGTTGTTCGGGGGCGGTTAGAGAGCAGTGGGAGCCCCCGTGCTGCATTTGCGCCAGATTTCATTAGGAATTCCGGACCATTCTCTCTGTTTCCCCCTCAGCTAGCAACGGCATCCATCACAGCCGCGTGGTAGCAACCTGAGGAAGATTCTTCTCCTTATCGCTGGCGCAGAGCTGGCTAGCAACGGCTCGCATAGAGGACAACAGGATGAGGGGAGGGGGGGAGGGAGGGAGGGAGGGAAGGAGGGAAGGAGAGATAGACAGAGAAAGAGAGAGAGAGAGAAAGGAAGAGAGAGAAAGAGAGACATACAGAAAGAGAGACAGAGAGGGAGAGAGACAGAGAGAAAGAGAGAGCGGGAGAGAGAGTGTAAGTGAAAAAACGACATTGAATTATTGAGGAGGGCCGTGTTTAAGAGACGGCTGTGTAATTGTATAAATAGAAATGCAGCAGAGGAAGACGTGAAGTACTATCAGAAGTATCTGCCGCAGTGGCTCTCTCCCTCCCTTCCTTCCTTCCTGCATCTGCCTCCCTTCCTTCCTGCTTCCTTCCTTCCTGCCACTCTGCCTCCCTCCCTCACTGCCTCTTCCCTCCCTTTCTCCTCGCCTGCCTGCCTCGTTCCCTCCGTGCTGTCTTGTTTTCTGCCGCTCCTCCTCCCTACCTCTTTCCCTGCCTCCATGCCTGTATTCTCAAAAAACCCCAGCTGACTCTTCTAGTACTCCAGCCTGCGCAACTAGAGGAACGATGGCCATTATGGCCGCTCCTGATGTTTATTGGTGCATTAGTGCAGCAAAGAGTAGGGAACATATTGTTCAATAGATAGGGGGCTAGACTGTCTATATTAACCTCTCCTCCGCCTTCCTGTGAAAGTTTGTTTGCGATGTCATGTGTGAGACTCGGGTATATAACAGGGTCAGAGCCCTTGTAATAGCAAGTGTAACAAGTTCACAAGTTCCTTGTCCAGGTCCCGCGGGAGTATAGCCCTGCCAAAGCCAGGCTCAAGCCCTAACTGCAGTTCCTGCCCCAGCCCCAGCCCCTCGCTGTAGCCCCAACCCCAGCCTCAGATTGTCCCCTCTCTCGGCCATATTTAGATTTATTGATCCCCCTAGCCTGTCCCGTATCAGTGTGCGAAAGATATTTATACATCACCTCTGGGCCTTCTGCTAACCCGGCAGAATCTAATCTCCTCAGTCTCCCATATCCTCCCTCCCTTCCCATCTCCCCTCCCTTCCCCCCCGCTCACCTCACCACCCTCCATCAACTCTCTCTGTTGCCTCTGCTGCAGTGCGTGCAGGGCGGCGTGCTGCAGGAGCGGGGGAAGTTCACAGTGTGTCCCAGTCTCTCTCCCCGGAGGCGGCTGAAGCTGGGCTCCCTGGAGACCGGGACACCGTGTTAGTGTGTGGCTCGGGTGGTTAGCATTGTTAGCGTGGCAGGCATGGTTCGAAGGTCTCTCTAAAGGTTTATGGCTCGTATCGTGTTTTGACATCTGTCAACAGCTGGAAGGTTGTTCCTTATGCCTGTCAAAATAAAGACAAACATGTTCAAACAAACAAAACGAAACTTCAACAACAGAACTTTTTATTGGCTGTAATTTCATCGGGCCGTTAGATAAGTGTTAGGATCCAGGCTTTGTTGCCATGGTGAGTGTGTTTACATCTACAGTATGGGAAGTATTGAGTAGACATGGCTTAGGCATGCAGGCTGTGTTGCCTTTAGCCCTGTACCAACACAACCCTCCCAGTGTATTCCTCAGCAGGCAGGTAGGCTGACAAGCAGGCAGAAAGACAGACAGAAATGCAGACAGGCAGACAGACATGCAGGCAGAAAGGCAGGCAGACAAGCAGGCAGAAAGACAGGCAGGCAGAAAGGCAGGCAGTCAGACAGACAGGCAGGGAGAAAGGCAGGCAGACAAGCAGGCAGAAAGACAGGCAGAGAGGCAGGCAGGCAGACAAGTAGACTGACAAGCAGACAGGCAGACAAGCAGGCAGAAAGACAGGCAGAAAGGCAGGCAGCCAGACAAGTAGACAGGGAGGCAAGACAGACAGGCAGGCAAGCAGAAAGGCAGGTAAATAGGCAGGCAGACAGGCAGGCAGAAAGGCAGGCAGACAGGTGGGCAGATAGGCAGGCAGAAAGGCAGGCAGGCAAGCAGTAAGACAGGCAGACAAGCAGGCAGAAAATCAGGCAGGCAGACGTGCAGACAGGGGGGCTGAAAGGAAGGCAAACTGGCAGGCACAGGCTGTGTGAAGCATGCCCTATTTCTAACACCACCCTGCCTTTCTCACATGTCTCTCCCTCTTTCTTTCCATCTTCCCTTATGCAACAAAATATATTGAAACACTGTTTAAATGTATAAAACAATATATTAACATACTATATGGCAAATACTGCATACATTGTTCAATATACCATAAAATATGCATGGACCCTGTATGGCCATATATTGATACATATAAAACAATATAGGGCCTACAGCAAAGACAAAATGTGCATTTTGTGGGACTGGATTGACGTTGGCTAGCCTAGCTAGCTGTCAGCAGTGCACTCAGCCCACAAAGCCTTCCTGAGACGTTGAATGAGAAGTGACAACGTTATCCTAGCTTGAATTTAACACAACTCTTTTAGAAAAGGGACATTTCTGGGATTTTTTCATATAGTGTTATCCATTCAGTAGACCCAAACACTGTCGCAGTACATTAAGCTGCATAGCTTTGTAGTCTTAGCAAAAGGTCATTAGTTAACTTGAATTCTGCTTTGATGGAACAGTTCATATTCTTTATGTCTATAGAAGTTATTGTGTGGGTGCTGGCTAGTATTGCTTGCCTGGCGAAGGAGCATTTTACGTTTGACGTGAGTGATTTCTGTAAGAGGACAGGAAAACAACCAAGGTGCTGAGTCATATGTCTACTAACGGCAGATTCATCTTTAACCTGCCAATGGTGCACACACACACACACACACACACACACACACACACACACACACACACACACATACACTCAAACTCAGCAGGCACACAAACACACATGCATGAACGCACACACACACTCTCTCTCTCACACACACACATACATTCAAACTCAGCAGTCACACACACACACACACACACTCTCTCAAACACACACACACACTCTCTCTCTCTCTCTCACACACACAGCCACAGTTCAAACACCCCATGGCGATGATTCATGACCTGCCCAAGACAAATGACAAAGTATGTCCTTGCCTCCGTGCCTTTAGCTCTACGAGTTAACATGTGTGCCCCGCTCCATTTTCTATATGAACGAATGGAACCCTTTATTGCCCCCGAGGGGAATTCTTTCTGCCCCCAGAGTGTAAAAAGTGATCCATTCAAAGCTGCAGACAGGACACAATTATTCAAAAGCATAGCGAGATAAATGAATACAAGAATAAAATAATAAAATAATACAAAATACAACTAGAGGCATTGCAGGAATAACTTAAGAACGTCAACAGGTCCCGTACAATGTAAAGTGCTGAGTGCCAGAAAGGATAAAAACCTTATCTGATATGATTGAGCAGATGAATACTTCTTACATTTAATTATTTAGCAGGCACTCTTAACCAGAGCCACTTACAGCACCGGGAGGCGGCCCTGGGCAAGACCCAGGACACGCTGGAGGGACTATGTCTCTCGGCTGGCCTGGAAACGCCTCGGGATCCCCCCGGAGGAGCTGGAGGAGGTGTGTGTGGTCAGGGAAGTCTGGGCCTCCCTGCTCAGACTGCTGCCCCTTGACCCGGCCCCCGGATAAGCGGTAGAAAAATGGATGGAAGGATTTCCAGCAAGTACAGGGACATCCCCCCCCCCCCCCCCCCCGAGGAAAGTAGGGTGAAGTACCTTGCCCAAGGACACAACGTCATGTTGACACAGCCAGGATTCGAACCAGAGACCTTATGATTACTAGCCCGAGACCTTAACCACTCAGCCACACCAGTGATCTTGCTACCGATTCAAATCTAAAGGACTCGATCTTGGGACCGCTGCATCTGTAGTGACTGTGTGTTTCTAGATTGTTCTGTCTGACAGTGGAGCTCCATGGCAGTTTGTGCTGCTAATGGGAAGCAGAGGACGAGCGTCACAGGTATGGTGGTATAAATAGGCTACTTATGCAAATTATGTTGATGGGTCTTTTTTTTTTTACTGTCCTGGCAACGAATGACCTGGACTGGTGCTGTAATCAAGGGCTCTCCAGGCCCTTTCAAAGAGGGAAGCCACACACACACACACACACACACACACACTCTTGACATGCACAAGCACACAACCATAGTCCTGCTCTTTCACACAGACAAACACTCGCCCTCAAGTTGACCATTAGAGGCTCCAGTGCACTGGCGAGGCTCCGCCCATCTTAACGATTAACCACGAAGACGCAGCCGTGTTAACGAGAGTCAAGCAGGAAACGGGCTTTCTAAGCTGCGCCTCCAGCGAACACCTCCTCCTGACTGCGTCTCAGCTGACCTTCAGGACTTCCTGTCCAACACGCTCGGCTGAGATCACAGGAAGACGGATTAAACGTTTGACCTTCGCATTCTGGGGTCAACCTTGGTTCTAATGATCTACATCCCAAAGATACGGGGACCGTAGCTCCTCCTTGTCTTGCCTCATTCATCTGAATGATGTGAGAAGGTAGAGAGATGAACGTCGGATTTCTCATTTGAAGGTTGTGCTTGTTTGAGATTTTCAGTCTCAGGGTCAGATTCTCAGTCCCCCCCTCTCTCTCTTTCTCTCTCTGGGCCCTCAGCCTGGCTTGTGTACTCTACCTGGTCTACCACACTCTTCTGTGGCTCTGTGACTAGCATTGTTCACGCTGGTATGCTTTGCCGTTCTGCGCTCAACTTCGATGCTCAGCTCTATTCTGCTGTTCTCTGCTGTTTCATGCTTCGGTCGTGCCTGCTGCTCCCTCGCTCCCTGCTCCATGGACCTCCCTCCCTGCCTCCCTCTCAGCCTACCCCCCTCCTTCTCTCTCTCTCTCCCTCGCTGCCTCCCTCCCTCCCACCCTGCCTCTCTCCTGCCCTCACAGCCTCTCTCCCTCCCTGTCTCCCGCCCTCCCTCTCTGCCTTCCTCTCAGCCTGCCTCCCTCCTTCTCTCTCTCTCCCTCACTGCCTCCCTCCCTCCCTGTCTCCCTCCCTCCCTCACTGCCTCCCTTCCACCCTGCCTCCCACCCTGCCTCCCTCCCTCCCTGTCTCCCTCCCTCCCAGTCTCCCTCCCACCCTGCCTCACAGCCTCTATCCCACATTGTCTTCCTCCCACTCCGTCTCCCTCCCTCTCTGCCTCTCTCACTGCCTCCCTCCCTACCTGCCCACCTAAGCCTCGTCTCAAGAGTCCTGCCACTCGGCTGGGTGTGGGTGGGCGGGTGGGTGGATGGATCATGGAAATATGAGAACCCCCTTTAGTGACTCACTTTAGCTTTTTGTTGGACACAGATACTGGGAGGTTAGGCTATGGTCTATGGTCGTTATCATGATCACCAAGAAGTTTTTATTATTTTATTTATTAAATGTACCGCCTCCTCTACACACGAGGAACATAACACCTATGAGCTCTTAAATACATCCACACAAGCTAACGCAAAGTCCTGTACGCACACGGTCATGCTACACTGCTGTCAGGGGGCTTCTGGGTCAGGTGGAGGAGAATGTTTAGGACAGGGCGATTCTGATCTGATTAGGAGCCTGTTTTTCTCTTTTTCCTTCCTCCTCTTTTCTCGCTCTCTTTCTTCTAGAGGTCTGTTTCTCACTATCCTTCTTGTTCTCTCACTCATTCGCTGTCTATCTCCCCTCTCTTAAACTCTCTCTATCTCTCCCTTTCTCTCTGTCTTTCTGTTTCTCTCTCTCTGTGTGTGTCTCTCTCTCTCTCTGTCTTTGTCTCTCTCGATCTCTATCTCTCTCTGTCTTTCTCTCTTGATCTCTATCTCTCTCTGTCTTTCTCTCTTGATCTCTATCTCTCTCTGTCTTTGTCTCTCTCGATCTCTATATCTCTCTCTCTCTCTATGTCTCTTGATCTCTCTCTCTCTGTGTCTCTCTCTGTCTTTCTCTCTCTCGATCTCTATCTCTCTGTCTTTGTCTCTCTCAATCTCTATCTCTCTCTATGTCTCTTGATCTCTCTCGCTCTCTCTGCAGTTTTAATCTGTAGAGTGCATCCTGGCCTATTGCAGTAGTAAATCTGAGCGCTGCTCTCCACCTCCAGCAGGGCAGTCAGGAACTACCGCATTGATGCAGTCCGCAGCACCCAGCGCAGCAGAACTACAGAGGAGAACGCGACGCAGCGGAACAGAGAACACAGCCACAGAACAGTGCAGATCAGAACCGAGAAGAACAAAGTCAAAAAAGCTGCAGAGAACACAAGCAGAACGCACTCCTGCAGCACAGCAGAGCACCTCAGAGGAGAACACAGCAGTACAGTGCAAAGCAGAACAGTACAGAACAAAGCAGAACAGTACATTACAAAGCAGAGTAGAATATTACATTAAGTGTGCAGAACAGAAAGACTAAGGAGGAACAGATCAAAAAATACAGCAGAGCTCATCAAAGCTCGACGCAGCGCCGAGCACAGCACTTATCCTCGCTGAAGCCCAGCTGCCCCTGTCATAAAGGAGCTAAACACAGGACCCAAGGTCATCCTCCCTCTCAGACACAGGAACACTTCCAAGGGGCCGACAAATGGGAGTCAGGTGGCTGAGCGGTGGGGTTGTCGGGCTAGTAATCTGAAGGTCCCTGGTTCGAACCCCTACCGCGCCAACATGATGTTGACCCTATTTGCCTCGGGGGCGCGATTGATTGATTGATTGAAACCTTTATTGAAATAAAGAATATAGAAATGATGTCCCTGTACTTGCTGTAAGTGGCTTTAGATAAGAGCATCTGCTAAATGACTGAATGTAATTGACCGTGAGCCGATTGTAGAACTGATTTGGAGCCAGCTTTATCCTGTACGGATGTCAGGATCGCACACCTTCACTGTTGTACAGTTCCATTTGATTTATTTTGCCTGTGCTGTTATCTAAAACAGCGTACAAATGGTCCAGGGTATATTTGTACAAAGTGCATTCACTGAACTAAACACACCTACCTAGCTCTGCGTCTGCCATGGATTAACTAAGGGCAGGGCCTGATGCCAAGGCACTGGGGATTGAAGAACAAGGGTTCTTCAACACTTGAAGCTTAGATTCAGAAAAACCAGTCACACGGCGCCTCATTCCTGACCCCCGCGACCTTCCAGAGATCTCGAACAACCACAGGGTTAGGCACAGCTCAAGTCTAGAGGTCACAGGTTCAAATCCCCCTTCAGTGTTTTTTTTCTGTCGATTAAAGTATATATAGACGTTATTATTTATTCAAAGGAACACGGAGCTGACTTGCAAACACTTGTCTCAACCGCTGACCGACCCCATCATCATCATCATCGTCGTCGTCCTCCTCTTCATCATTACCGGGAGATGGGCTTCTTATGTAGGCGTGACGTGATTGAGATTCTGCCGGGCGTAAATCGAGTCCTTGGTGCGTGGCGTGTCTTTTGACACCTCGTTCCAGCGTGGCTGATTGATGCCGGGGGGGGGAAAGTCACCTTCACGTCCTCGTTACGCCGTCCATTACCGGCCGCTGAGTTGACGAGGGGCCTCCCTCACGTGCGCCGGGCTCCGTGACTTATGAAAGAGGGGCCGGTCAGCGAGATGCCGGCCTGTCAGCGGGAGGAAACCATCCGTCTTCCTCGCCTACGCACACGGATGGTCTAGCGCAGTGCTCCCCAACCCTGGTCCTCAGGGCCCACTGTCCTGCATGTTTTACATGTTTCCCTGGTCTAGCACACCTGATTCTAATGAATGGTCATTACCAGGCTTCCACAGAGCTTTATAGTGATCAGTTCATTAGAATCAGGTGTTCCGGAGTAGGGAAACATCTAAAACTGTCAGGACAGTGGGCCCTTGAGGACCAGGATTGGACACCCCTGCGCTAGACCAGTGCTCCCCAACCCTGGTCCTCAGGGCCTACTGTCCTGCATGTTTTCAATGTTTCCCTGCTCCAACACACCTGATTCAAATGAATGAGTCATTATGAAGCTCAGCATTACGAAGCTAAGGACAGTGGCCCTCCAGGACTAGGATTGGACACCCCTAGTCTAGCAGCTCTTCCTCCCGCTCCTCCTGCCAGCTAGGATGTAGCATGGTCCTGTGCTGTGTCGCTAGTGTAGGTGTTCGACAACAGCTACTTGGAAGTATAGCTATCTGTCTTAACCCCTTCCATTCCTCCTTCCCCTGCCTCTGTTTCCATTCCTGTGTTACCCTCCTCCATCCCTACCTCCGTCCAGCTCCCCTCCTCCTTCCATCTCTCCATCCTGACCTCCCTGCTCTCCCACGGCCCTCCCACGCATGCTGCTGTCCGTTTCTTCTCCTCTTGTCGGTCCTCTAATCCTCCTCAGCAGTGTCCTGCTTCTCCGGCGAAAACTTTTGAATTATTCATAGAAAGAAGTTGCTTCAAGCTACACACAACACACACCCACATTCTGTCCCAAGTACATGTGTGTATGCCGCATGGAAAAGATGGCGAGGTGTGAGGAGTGTGTGAATATATGCACGCGTGTGTCTGCGTCTGTCTACGGGAACGTGCGCGTGGAGGCGCATTTGTGCGTGTGTCTTGTTCGCCCGCGTTTGTGTGTGCGTAAGTAGGCCACGGCATTGCGGTCTGTGATTATTCCAGAGAAGTGCAGCTCTGTTGGCCGTGCGAGAGTTAACCTCTTCCAGCAACCTCCCCGAGACCGCGGTAACTTCAGTCGGAGGGTTTCAGCCGCCGGTAAAGTCGGCTGTCCTGTGCGTGGAGAGATGGCGTCACCTAGTGGAGCGTACGCGCGTCGTCGCGGTGCAGCGTCTTGGAAAAAGGACTTTGCGTTCTAAAACGAAATGAGAGTGCGCTGTGGTTGTGGTGGTTCTTACTGAGATGTTTCTTGAGCTCACCTTACATCAAGGTGTGTCTCCTGTAAGTGGTTTTCAGTCATCTCTGGAGAAGATGGTCTCTCCACGAGCCCTGGGTCTCTCAGAGAGACAGGTGTCTTTCTTTGTCTTCTTCGTGCTCACCTTTGAAGTCCTCTGGAGTATTTATTTTTGCTTCCTATGTGAAACAATTGTGCTTGAATTGAATAGAGCATCCAGACCTGACGTCCCCCCCCCCCTCTCTCTGCCCCCTCCAGAGCTGCTGACTGCAGAGAGAGAGAGCATCCCCCGTTGTCACGCAGACCGAGACCCCCCCCCCCCCTCCCGTCAGGCTGGCCCCTGACCCCTGACACCTTCCTCATGTATCCTGAATCGACCACAGACTCTCCGGCCCGCGTCTCCCTCCGCCAGACCGGCTCTCCTGGGATGATCTACAGGTGAGGCTACAAGCGGAGCTCTCTCTCTCTCTCTCTCTCTCTCTCTCTCTCTCTCTCTCTCTCTCTCTCTCTCTCTCTCTCTCTCTCTCTCTCTCTCTCTCTCTATCTCTCCATCCCCATCACTCTCTTTCTGTCTTTCCCTTTTTCTGTAATCCCCATCTCCCTCCCTCCCTCCCTCCTTCCCACCCTCCCCTTTTCCGCAATCTTTCTTTCTCCCCCTTTTTCCGCAATCCTCCCTCCCTACCCGTCCATATCTGTTTCACCCCCCCCCCCTCCTCCTCCTGAGGACAGAGTGTACGTGCCAGCTGCAGTGGAAACACCCCTCTCACGGTTTCTCCTGCATCCTGCCATTTGTGAATGTGGCCAACAGGTGGCGCCACCCACCCAGGAGGTTAACATAGATCTCACACAGTGGACGTGTTTCTTCCAGATAGGTCTCCAAAATTCCCCGGCTGGTTCTGCCGTTCCACGTCCTTCCGCTCAGTTGTCATTTAGCTTCTGTACCGGGTCTGGAGCCGATGTATCCAGTTAGGTTTACTCAGCTCGGATACCCCAAAGGCCCAAGCAGTGAACAGAGGGAGTGGCTGAGAACGATTACGTTGATGTGTTACGCTAGTTTGAGTCTTCTGTAATGGCGGCGAAAAGAAAGATGCAAGCAAAGCCATTCGGTCCGTTCAGGCAACTCTACCAAATATCCAGAACTTACGTCTGCATTTATTTCTTTAGCGGACGCTTTTATCCAAAGCAATATCCAAGAGAGAGCTTTACAAAAGAGCGTGGGTCACTGATCGAAAATAGCAACGATGCTTCGGCTCCCCTTAATTTGTCTACTCGCTCCATTAATCGCGAAGGAGGTGGCTGAGGCGAACGCTAGCGATTGTTTATGGTAGATCCAGAGTGGCTCAGGGAAGATCCTTTTTAAACTTCAACAGAGCACCTGCCTTCAAGAAAGAAAGTTAACATTTGTCAATGAAGAGGTTCCAAACTAAGACTACCAAATTCCCTCCTCCCATAACCAAAAAAAACATCTTACCGTCTTTGTTTTGCTCATTTGCAAGGAAAGTGAATGAGTGGTTTAACTCCTCTATAAAGGGGTGTTTAATGGTCAGTCAAGCTTGGAGGTGTTTGGGTTCTGCTTTGCTGAGTGTTGGCGGGCCATGCCTCACCAGGAGCCCCCAGTGTGTGAGGACAGAGACCAGGCAGGGTTCAGCCCAGACGGGCCCTCTTCTCTGGCCCTTGGCTTATAAAGCCTGGCTGGCCGGCACTGAGTCTTCTCTGAGATTTTTTCCATCTTATTTCCATGTCCTTGTTTCTTACTTTACCTTCCCTGCCTTGTGCGTTAGTGTGTGTTACTGCACAGTGTGTGTGTGTGTGTGTTCCTGCCAGGTGTGTGTGTGTGCTTGTGCTTGTGTGTATCTTTCTCAATCAGTAATGTCTTCTGGCTTCTTCTCTTCACTAACCTTCCTCTTTTAATCCCCCATTTTTCCCTCTCTTCCTCTCTGCTTCTCTGTCCCCCCCTTCCCTCTCTTCCTCTCTGCTCTTCTGTCCCCCTCTTCCCTCTCTTCCTCTCTGCTTCTCTGTCCCCTCCTTCCCTCTCTTCCTCTCTGCTCCTCTGTTCCCCTCTTCCCTCTCTTCCTCTCTGCTTCTCTGTCCCCCTCTTCCCTCTCTTCCTCTCTGCTCCTCTGTCCCCCTCTTCCCTCTCTTCCTCTCTGCTTCTCTGTCCCCCTCTTCCCTCTCTTCCTCTCTGCTTCTCTGTCCCCCTCTTCCCTCTCTTCCTCTCTGCTCCTCTGTTCCCCTCTTCCCTCTCTTCCTCTCTGCTCACGTCAGCGCCCGCTATGGGAGCCCCAAACGACAGCTGCAGTTCTACAGGTAACACCTCTCCCCTCTCTTCCTCTCCACCTCTGCCTCTCTTTCTCTCTGTCCTCTCTGTCTCTCTCCCTTCTCTTCCTCTCTCTCTCTCTTTCTCCTCTGTCTCCGTCTCTCTCCCTCCTCTTCCTCTCTCTCTCTTTCTCTCTCCGTCTCTGTCTCTCTCCCTCCTCTTCCTCTCTCTCTCTTTCTCTCTCTGTCTCCGTCTCTCTCCCTCCTCTTCCTCTCTCTCTGTCCTCTCAGTCTCTGTCTCTCTCCCTTCTCTTTCTCTCTTCTCCTCTGTCTCTCTCCCTTCTCTTCCTCCCTCTCTTGCTCCCCTCCGTCTCTGTCTCTCTCCCTTCTCTTTCTCTCTTCTCCTCTCTGTCTCTCTCCCTTCTCTGCCTCCCTCTCTTGCTCCCCTCTGTCTGTCTGTCTGCCTGTCTCTCTGCCTGTCTCTCTGCCTGTCTCTCTGCCTGCGTCTCTGCCTTGAAAGGTCTGCTTGCCCTGCAGACGCAGCCAGTGCACTTGCTGTAAGTGAAGCTGGCGTCAACAGAAACGTCCATCCCACTCACGCACACATCAGGCCCTGAAGCCTGCGTCCACACCACCTGGTGACCAGCCTCACACATTCCCTCAGGGCGTCCTCGTCTTCTGGGTTGTAGGTCAGAACATCGCAGACATTGTCAGGATAGTGTGGAACACGTATTCAGGCTGTGTCGGGCAATCCCATTGTCTTTGGGATTGGAGCTTTAGACCATTGTTATGGTTCTGCCAAGTGAAATGCGTTTGGGGTGTTTTTTATCTGTCTTCATGGTGGTGTTGTATGAAATATTAGGGGCGATGTTTCTAATCTGTGTCATCATGGTGATGTTGAATGAAATATTAGGGGTGTTTTTGGTCTCTGTGTCTTCATGGCGTTGTTGTATGAAATAATAAGGGTGTTTCTTGTCTGTGTCTTAATGGTGGTATTGTATGAAATATTTGTTTTTTTTCTGGGGTTTGTCTTCATGGTGCTGTTGAATGAAATATAAGGGCTGTTTCTAATCTGTATCAAGTTGCTATTGTATGAAATATTAGGGCTGTTTCTAATCTGTATCATCATGCTGCTGTTGTGACACCCAGCTCTGGTCTACTTGACTCTGCTCAGCTAAGGGATGGAGCTCTCCTCCCGCCTGCCTGAGTGTGGCCGGCCTGCTTGGGGCCGGATCAGCAGGGATCGGGTTTTATGGGCTGAGAGGAGCTTTTTATTCTGCTGATCTGGTTCTAAAATCCCTGACGTGGACCTTGGTGTTCAGTCCGCCCTCTTATCGGATGTTGATCTCCGCGCTGTCTGCCAGTCTGTCGTCTCTCCAGATCTACTAGCCTCACTGAGGGTCTGATCTAGTCCAGGTAGGTCTGGTATGGTGCTTTCTGCTCAGGGATGGTCTGATCTGGTCTAGCCTTGCCTGGGTCTGGTCTGGCCTGGTCTGGCTGGTCTGATCTGATCTGGTGTGGATATTTTGGGTTGATCTGGTCTGGTCAGTTTCGGTCCTGTACTGCCTGTTCTTGGTCTGGTCTGGCCAGGTCTGTCCCAGGTTAGGGCAGAGTGCTCTGGTCCAGCCAGGTCTGTCCCAGGTTAGGGCAGAGTGCTCTGGTCCAGCCAGGTCTGTCCCAGGTTAGGGCAGAGTGCTCTGGTCCAGCCAGGTCTGTCCCAAGTTAGGGCAGACTGCTCTGGTCCAGCCAGGTCTGGCCCAGGTTAGGGCAGACTGCTCTGGTCCAGCCAGGTCTGTCCCAGGTTAGGGCAGAGTGCTCTGGTCTGTCCAGGTCTGTCCCAGGTTAGGGCAGAGTGCTCTGGTCCAGCCAGGTCTGTCCCAGGTTAGGGCAGAGTGCTCTGGTCCAGCCAGGTCTGTCCCAGGTTAGGGCAGACTGCTCTGGTCCAGCCAGGTCTGGCCCAGGTTAGGGCAGAGTGCTCTGGGCAGAGTCATCAGCCCATCATTCCGACATGTCAGCATCTACCCTCCCGACTTCATAACTGACAGTATATTCAATGGCTTCCGCGCTCACCTGATGCAACAGTAGTTTTTGCATTCCTCATAATTCATCCATCATCATCCATCCATCGTGTCCTTAAACACCGCCCACAGTCCAGCACCATGCATCAGCCTTCACACACACCGCACCTGGGGTTCTGTGCTGCAGTTCCCAGCAAGGAGCAGGCTGTCACTCTACCAGAGAGCCGCGCCGTAAACCAGACCCCCAACAGAGAGCGCAAGGCTTTTAGCGTTTCCTTTTTTTTGTTGTTGTAGCTGTCGTTTCCTGCTGCAAGAGGCCTTTAGCCTGTTCACTCTGCCCAGACAAATGGACAGTTTCCGGGAGACGGCGGCCTCCCCCCGCCCTCCCCCAACCCCCTACCCCCTGTCAGGCAGTCACCCGGGTAGCGATCCTGGCGGCACTTTCTGAGGGGTAGTTTGTGCGTGCGTTGAGTGTGTGTGTGTGAGCGCGTCCCATCACTCAGCCCGCATGCCTCTTAGCATTCTTTCCTGTGGAACAACGGCAAGAGGGGCTTTTAGCACTAAAGCCCTTCGGTGAATTATTCAGACCTGATAGTATTTGCTTCAGTTAGCAGAAACCAGCTAGACCACTCACTGACATAAATTGATATCCTCTCTCAGATGGAGCAGGGAAGGAAGGGGGGGGGGACAGCAGTAGGGAGGGAGGGAGGAAGGGGGTGCAAAGTGGTGAGAAGATGGAGGAGGGCGGGGACAGCGAGGGCACTTTCTCAGTCACTAATTGGTTTAGAGGCTTCCTCGGAAGCCCCTCCCAGTCTGGGTGTGTCCGCTCGCCTGGCCTGCAGTTCCGCTGGGGTTTATAAGAGCCGGCCGGCCGCACGCTCATGAACCGAAGTCCGAGACCCAAGGTGAGTGTTAACCCCTGACATCTTGCCTGTGGATGTGCAGCCCAGTCCTGGGTTCTGGGGGTTGGGATGGTGGGTCTGTGTAGCAGGAACCTGTGTGTGTGTGGGGGGGGGTGGGAGGGTGCATGTTGCCTGGCCTGGAGCCCTTTCCCCTCTGCATAGCTGTGGGAGGACTGGGAGAGAAGTACACTCAGAGCTGTAGGTTGGTTAGGAGGCAGTTCTATGGGCAGTACGTGAAGCCCTCTGTGACATTGCTTGTAGAAAGGGCCGTACAAATAGCTGTTGATTTGATTGGAGCTCAGAACGGTGTATAACAACCACTCAAGATCAATAGCGTATCCAGTTCCACGGTATCGGTTTGTGTCAGAACCGGAGTGGTTCCGCCCAACAGCGTCCCGTGAGGAAGGACTGGCAGCTAAAGGTGATCCGTGATGGATGGTGATTGGCAGATGGTTAATCCAATCACCTGCCAAGTTCCTGCCTCCTAGTAGAAGACGAAGGTTTAATCTATCACATCTGTGTCGGTTAATCGACCAGCTCTAATGTGGCAGATGCACACACACGAGGAAGAATGGGTGTTGGTTATCATAAGCTAGGCTACTTGATGGCTATCATGACAAATAGCTGTGTAATTGTTGTCATGGCTACAGTCGGCTGAGTAATTGTTGTCATGGTTAAAGTGCGTGGTCATAGTAGCTAGGCAGGCTTGGGATTCGAGGAGAGCGTTGCGTCTGTACTCCAGACACTTGATCCAGCCCGTCCTGCAATGCCAAATCTGATTGGTTAAAAAGGCTAAGGAAAGATAAAAGGGCCCGGCCGTCGATCCACCAATAGATGATGAAAGAATCGATAACGGCCTTTTGGTTCCGGGGGCCTTCCTCGGCAAATCTCCACGGTGACCAATTGCCTGTGCATCGGGTGTTGATTGTGCTTGACGAATCGTCGTGTGATTCGAACTAGCCGGACTAATAGCCCCCAGCCTGACGGTCCATGTGGAATAAAAGAACACACATCTTTGAATGTTGAGTTTATATCGAGATCAAAAAGAGCCTGTAGTCACCATCTTTCAGGCTGCTAACTGATGTCCATGTGCTCTGAGAGGATTTCATGTAGGCGAAGCGACTTTCCTAAATGTCCAGAGTTTAGTAGAGATTTCATTCTGCTTTCGATGCTGTAAACACAACACAAGCAGGCTCTGATGTTGCATCATCGATAACGATGTCGCTGATATCGCTGATGCAGTGATGGTATTAAAGTACCTGTGAGACAGACCTGCTCCACCCTGGTCATGTGCCGTGTGTGTGGGAGTCACGTGGCTGAGCGGTGAGGGTGTTGGGCTGGTAATCAGTCCCTGGTCCCTGGTTCGAACTCCGGCTGTGCCAACATGACGTTGTGACCTTGGGCAAGGCGCTTCACCCTAGGGTCAGGGGGAATGTCCCTGTACTTGTTGTTAGTCGCTGTGGATAAGAGTGTCTGCTAAATGACTTGATGTAAAAGTGTGGTGGTAGTCAAATTCAAGTCGTCCGTGACATATTAGTGACTATTTTCACTAATGAATATGTGACAATGTTGATGATGATGATTAAAGACAAATTCTGATTCTGTTACCGTTGAGGGATAACTGCTGATAATGATGCTAACAGCTGGGGATTGATAATGATGCTAACAGCTGGGGATTGATAATGATGATAACACAACGATCGATCAGCCATAACG
Source organism: Neosalanx taihuensis (assembly GCA_030340665.1). Taxonomy (NCBI): domain Eukaryota; kingdom Metazoa; phylum Chordata; class Actinopteri; order Osmeriformes; family Salangidae; genus Neosalanx; species Neosalanx taihuensis. The sequence goes on along the minus strand of CM059289.1, from coordinate 2,803,698 downwards.
AGGGTAATGAGGATAATCACCCAGTGATTGGTGTCAGGCGCGTGAAGGTCAGTTGTCTGCTCAGGGTGGATCTATGCGCAGCGTCTCCATGGCGATCAACCTGTTCGGTAATTACTGCCCTCTGCAGGACAGGAGAAGTCTGCATCCAGAACACTTAAACCCCCCCCAACACACACACACACAGTTCTCTCTACCCTTGTCACAATGTCAGATGTCGTTTTGCAGAATTGGCTGTTCCGGGGAGTGATTCTCCATCGCTGGATTCGTGTCAGTTCTAGAATCTGGAATGTTCCGGAATGCATGTTTACAGACCGCAGATATGGGAGATTGATCTTCCGCGTCCGTCGTCAAGGGGACACGGTGGAGATGATGTGATTGGTTCATGTGCCGAGGCTATTTAGAGGTGACGGTCAGGAGGCGATTGGCTCCTTGGTGGAGTGTGACTCTCCGGACTCTCCAGCCTGCCTGCCTGCTCCGAAATGAGACCACCAAGTCCCCAGAAGCCTCGGCCCCGCCCCGCGCCTGCTGCATGGCTGGATGTCTCCTCTCTCCCTTCCTCCCCGTCCACCGGCCCTCAGGCTGTCAGATGCCCAAAATCCCCACGCCCAACCGCTCCTTCTCCCTCTCTCCCTGTATCTCTCCCTCTCTTTGTAGGTCTATTTCTTTCGTTGTCTCTCTCTCTTTGTCTGTCTGTCTCTGTCTGTTTCTGTCTCTCTCTCTCTCTCTCTGTCTGTCTGTCTCTGTTTCTCTGTCTCTCTGTTTCTCTGTCTGTCTCTCTTTCTCTGTCTGTCTGTCTCTCTCTCTTTGTCTGTCTGTCTCTCTGTCTGTTTCTCTCTCTCTCTCTGTCTGTCTATCTTTCTCTCTCTGTCTTTCTCTGTCTGTCTGTTTCTCTGTCTCTCTCTTTCTCTGTCTGTCTGTCTGTCTGTCTGTATCTCTGTCTGGCTGTCTGTCTGTCTGTCTCTGTCTCTCTCTGTCTGTCTCTCTTTCTCTGTCTGTCTGTCTCTCTCTCTCTTTGTCTGTCTGTCTCTCTGTCTGTTTCTCTCTCTGTCTGTCTATCTTTCTCTCTCTGTCTTTCTCTGTCTGTCTGTTTCTCTGTCTCTCTCTTTCTCTGTCTGTCTGTCTGTCTGTATCTCTGTCTGGCTGTCTGTCTGTCTCTGTCTCTCTCTGTCTGCCTGTCTCTCTCTCTGTCACACTTTCTCTCAGGTTGTCTGCCTTCTCGCTCTTTTCTCCCCTCCGTCTCACTTTCCCCTCCCTCCCTCTCTCTTTCTTCCTGGCTCACCGACTGGCACGTCCCTTGTCCTCTCCGTACCCCTGTTTCTTAATCCCTATCCGTCTAGCCCCTTGAATGCACCTTACCTGTTGGTGTAACCCTGCCACTATGATCCTGCCCTGGAGGGGGTGGGCGGAGCCAGGCTCTGATTACAGGGCGGGGGCGGGGGTTGGGGTGTGTGTGTGTGTGTTCGGGGGGTGGGGTTAGACAGCACTGCCTCCTCCGTGGGTACATACTCAGAGCAGGTGCTATTTAAGGAGGAGAAGACTGTCGTCTGCCTGTTCCTCTCCTCCTCCTCCTCCTCCTCCTCCTCCTGGCTCCGGCCCTGGACTCACTTTCCTGTTGGCCCTTGACGCAACCAGAGGGCTTCTGAAGCAACGTAGCAGGACATAGAGGGGGAACCGCAGGAGGAGGAGGAAAGACAGGGTAGCGGGGGTGGGGGGCTGGGGTTAGGGGGCGGGCGGAGGGGCAAGAAAAAGAGATGTTCGCGGGGGGCTACGCCGGCGGGCCCCCGGGGGTCCCCGGGCGCCGGCAGTCCTGTTACGGTCACGAAAACCTGCAGGTTCCCAAGGCGGCGGTGCCGGGCAGCGTGCGCAAGAGCAGCAGCAGCGGCAGCGGTGGCAAGATGCTGTCCATGTCGTACAGCGAGAGCATCCGCAGCGGGATCAGCCGCTACCACTCGGACCAGGGACTGAACCAGCCGCGGCCCGCGGACCAGGCTGAGCTGCAGAGGCTCCGCGAGCAGAGGGCCGCGGCGCAGGTCAAGAACATGGAGGACTTCCTGAAGATGAACTGCCTGGCTCTGGAGGAGTGCGTGTCCTACCAGACAGGCATGAAGTACAGGTAGGTAGGAGAGAGAAGGAGAGGGGGAGAACGAGGGAGGAGGCGAGAGAGGTCGGATGTGGATGGGGAAGGGGAGGGCTAGCGTGGCGAAGACTTTGAACGGTATAGCAGGTGGTGATTGTGTTACAGACTGGGGCGAGAACAGGTGGGGTACCAGGGGAGCGGTTGTGGGTGTTCTGTAGGGTACCAGGGGAGAGGTGGTGATTGTGGGTTCTAGGGTACCAGGGGAGAGATGGTCAGTACAGAGATGTGGATAAAACCAGAAAGAGATTTGTTGTCCAGCTGGAGGTTTGGTGAACCAGTACTAGCAATGGCTTTCAACTCCCTGCAGTGACCTCATCATCTCCACGTTCCAGGAACTGACTCGCAGAATCCGCAAAACGATTTCCAGAACTATACGAATGCGGTTCTCGCGGTTAAACTCGCGTTATCAATCCGCAGGTGTAAGGATACGCGTGAGTAATGGACTTTGTGTAACCAGGAAGATGTTATTCGCATGCAAGGGGTAGTAACAGTGACCGTGCGGAACTAGTCATGTTCTCGTGCTAGCTAGCGTAGCATGGGTGCAGCGTGTCCAGGCCGTCCTCTGGCCGGGCTGCTGCTATGGCGAGCTGGAGGCACGGGTTTTATTTTAATCAACTAGGTCGCTGCTGGCATATTAGACTAACAGGAAGGGAAGGACAGAGTTGTCCTGAAGGATTTACCTGGCCCCTTAAAAATCTCCCTCAAACTAACTTTCTCCGCTCCTTCCTTCTCCCCCGGACACCCCCACCCTCACAGCCCCGCCCCCATCTCCCCTTCCAAGTGTGTGTTCCCTAGAGTGAAAGATCCTTCTGAGATGAAGTATCGAGGTTTGATATGAAACGATTGATATGATGACTCAGTCATGGAAGTCAAGTTTGTGTGTTATTATTATTTTTATTATTATTATTATTGTGTGTTATTGTGTCCCCTTTTGACACTCAAACAAACACAGAAGCCCTGATGCGATGAACACTGTTGAAATTGTCTCGTTACCCCAGACCAGGCTAGCTGACCTGCTGTTGGCTGAGCAGCTGGAGCTTCTGGGTGCTTTAGTGCTGCTCATAGCCCAGAGAGCAGAGCCCTGGCCTGGCTTAGCGGCTGTTGTTGTGACATGGCTCTCTGATGGATGTTTTCACTGGAGGTCAATAGGTTGTCCGGTGCATTGTTACGATGTGGTGCTGTTGGCTCAGGTGTAGGTTGCCAGATATGCTGAAGGGCTTCTGTTGTCCTCAGACGCATGTGTGTGTGTGTGTGTGTGTGTGTGTGTGTCAGTACGCGTGTGCGTGTGTGTCTGTATGTGTGTGTGTGTGTGTGTCTCTATGTCTGTGTGTGTGTGTCAGTACATGTGTGTGTGTATGTCTGTGTGTGTGTGTGTCTTTACGTGTGTGTCTGTGTATGTGTGTGTGTGTCTGTACGTGTGTGTGTGTGTTTGTGTGTGTGTGTGTGTGTGTGTGTGTGTCGCAGCGCTGCATTAAAGCTCACTCAACCTTCCATGACGGTCTATGATGATAACACAGGAGAGAGGGAGAAAGTGAGGGAGCGAAAAAGGGAGGAATAACAAGAGAGAGGGAGGAGGGACAGAGAAGGAAAGATAATTAGAAGGGAAAAGGAGACCAAGAGGGACAAAAGGGTGGATGAAATAAGAGGGAGAGAGCGAGAGAAAGAATGAGAGAGGACCAAAAAAACAGCTTCAGGTTACCACTAACAAGCATGGTGCCTCGCCCTATAGTGTGACCATAGACCCAGGTAATCATCCCAGAGACTCATCCGTGCCATTCCCCTTAAAGTGGACACCGATGACCCCCACAGTCAGGATAACCATCCCCTCAAGGTGCCACCAAATCCTGAGCCCCATCTTACATGTAGTCATTTAGCAGATGCTCTTATCTGACATTCCCCCCACGGCAAGTAAGGTGAAGTGCCTTGCCCAAGGACACAACGTCATGTTGGCAGAGCTGGGGTTCGAACCAGGGACCTTCTGATTACCGGCCCGACTCCCTCACCGCTCAGCCACCTGCCCCAGCTCCTCCATCTTATGTTGGGTCCCCCTTGGCTCTCCTCCGGGTCCATCCTGGGGAGGGATACAGGTTGAATGTGAGTCCAATTTGGTGGCCTGACACCATCCGAGTATTGGTTTCTTCGTGGAAACATAAGCTGGTGAGTAGCAGGCTAACACAGTAGGGCTAGCTCCTGTGTCCTCATCCATTGCTATCTTGTAATTGGGTCAGCAGGTACACACCACCTCTGACTCCTGCTCATGACTATTTCAAGTGCGCGGGCTTTCGTGAGGTCGAGGTCTCATACGACATTGCTCTCAGAGCGGGAAAGGGCATGTCTTTAACGCACGCACACACATACAGTCTCACATATACAGTCTCTCACACGCACACGCACACACACACACTGTCTATAAATCTCCCTCTCTTTCTTTCACACACACACACACACACACACACACACACACACACACACACACACACACACACACACACACACACACACACACACACAAACACACACACTGTCTATCAACCTGTCACCCCTTCTCACACACACACACACACACACACACACACACACACACACACACACACACACACACACACACTGTCCATCAACCTCTCACTGTGTCTCTCACACACACACACACTGTCTATCAACCTCTAACTGTTTCTCTCTCTCACACACACACACACACACACACACACACTGTCCATCAACCTCTCACTGTGTCTCTCACACACACACACACTGTCCATCAACCTCTCACTCCTTCTTACACACACACACACACACACACACAATGTCCATCAACCTCTTACTGTTTCTCTCACACACACACACACACACACACACACACACACACACACACACACACACACACACACTGTCTATCAACCTCTCACTCCTTCTCACACACACACACACACACACACACACACACACACACACACACACACACACACACACACAGTCTATCAACCTCTCACTCCTTCTCACACACACACACACACACACACACACACACACACTGTCTATCAACCTCTCTTTCCTTATCACACACACACACGCACAGGTGCATGTTTAGCACAGTGAGCACTCAGAGGAATTAAAGCAGCTATCTGCTTACAGCTGCTTAGGTAGGATTGCACAGCATCCCCTTTGAGCTTCCTCTTAATTAACATTAGCAGTGCTTAAAGCGGATGGAGGCCTGCTTATGGAAGTCAACACAAGCCTCCCAGTGAACGCAGCACTGTTGTATTCCACTCTGTAAAGATCTACTGCTGGGATCCTGTCTGGTATCATTGACCTACCTGGCTGAGGAGGATCGTATGCTTTGCCCAACTGCTGATTTTAGTCCCCAGCGCTGAGACTGAATGCGAGTGATGTGTGTGTGTGTGTGTGTGTGTGTGTGTGTGTGTGTGTGTGTGTGTGTGTGTGTGTGTGTGTGTGAGTGACGGATGACTGACTTTGGAGAACTTTCTCTGATTGATTGATTTTGATTGATTGAAACCTTTATTGTCCTCTCTGGGGAAAATTAGTTGTCAAACAGCTTTTAGAAACGTTTAAGAAAAAGAGGAGGACAAACAGAAAAACAGAGTTAATACATTAATATAAATACCCTGCTGGTCCCAATAAATATGTCACTAAAATAATCCACACAAAAAAAACGCAAAAATAGTCAAATAAAATGAGCTAAACTGCATCATGTGCCATGTGCAGATAAATGTCCAGATAAAAGTCCAAGTCAGTTAGCCCAGCCTAACTTTAGCTCCAGGCGTCCGGGTGAAAACTCGTCCAGACATCCGATCGCCAGATGAGGTGGCGGGGCGAGGGAGGACGAAGGAGGAAGGCTGAGAGCGCGGCGGAGGACGGGTGAGGGGTTGCGGGGGAATAGGTCGCGATTGGGTGGGTTGGGGGGAGGGTTGTGCGGTTGGGTACTGGTGATTGTTTGAGAGGGGTAGGGATGACGAGGTGGGGGAGGAGGGCTTGTAGGAGAGAGAGAGAGAGAGAGAGAGTGGTGATGGGGTTACGGGGGTTGCGAGGATTTAATGGAGGGGAACCTTCGACCAGGCTGGAGAGAGGAACAGAGGAAATGACCTCAGCCATCTCTCCCTCTATAGCCTCTTTAGTGTGGGAGACAGAGATATCGATCCTGGCTAACCTGTCCGCATAGATAGTTACACTCTAATGGAGCCTGAACCTTCATCACATACACATTAATGCACTGCACTCATCTTCTTAATTAATTATATTATTTTCAGAGAAGGGAAATTAAGAAATATTAGTCTCAAGAAAGGTCATCATTATAGCACGTTCAATTATTTTTAGCTTACACTTTTATCCCCTGTTTACCATTAATAATTGTATGGGAAATCATTGCATCGAACTCGTACTGCGTGGTACGAAAAACAAAAATAAACAAAAAAAAATATATATACAGTAAATATCAGTTCTCTGGACCGCAGTCATGTTGTCTTCAGCCTTTGCAGGAAATGCATGTGACCACTAGGTGGTGTCCAAGTTCCACTTTCCGCCGGTCATTCAGAACCTCCTTTCTCTCTGCTACAGTATACCCTTCCCAAGACACCAGTTAGTCCTCATCTTGTCCATATTTTTTTGCTCTTTTAACTTGCCCACTACCTCTGAATTATACATTCTACTTGCTATAGTTATATCCCCCCCCCATCTGTATAGCTAGTGCTTATTGTATTGTTTCTACTTTGTCTTTCTCTAATATATGTCCTATGTTTGCTCTTTCCTGCCACAGTAAATTTCGTGTTTGTGTATCTTGCATGGCGGATAAAACTGATTCTGATATGAGGCTGCAACGCGCTACTTAAGTGTGATTCCGGTTGTCCCCTCTAGGTGGCAGTAGCTCGACATCAGACGGCACATCCTTTTCTAGCATGTTTAATTCAACATAGTTTGGGTTCTAGTCCGCTCAGCGAGACATAAAATGCTCCTGTGTTCCCTGGACTAGAACGTTTTCTAGTCCCTTCAACGGACCAATGTTTGTTCCACTTCATTCATGAAAATTATAATAATAATAAATATTCATTTAGCAGACGCTTACATTAAGTACAGGGATTATCCTCCTGAGGCAAGTAGGGTGAAGTACCTTGCCCAAGAACACAAAATCACATAGCCACAGCCGGGAATCGAACTCACAATCTTCCAATCAAGAGGCCAATGCCTTAACCGGCTGAGCCACCTGACTCTATGGAAAACAGCAGAAGTTTGTTGAGCGGAGCTTGTGTCTCTGATCCAGCAGAGGCTGTTGTCCTCAGGGGATGTTGATGCAGTGTGATGTATTTGTGGTGAAATGTGTCAGGCTGGATGGCAGCGGGGGCGGCCCTCCCTGTCAGGTCACCTCCTGTCACCGCAGGGTGTCCCCCTCCGCCCCTCCGCCCCCCGCCCCTGACGCTCACTCTCGCACTCTGTCATGGACACGCCCACTCCGCCGCTTGCATTAAAAAGTAGGCACGCAAACACACATACACAAGTGTGTACTAATAAGCACACATTAATACACGTGGATACACACTTACCAGCACAGGCACAGCCACGCATACACAAACATCCCTAAGCACGCATGTACACACACACACACACACACACACACACACACACACACACACACACACTAGTCACTTTCCACATTCATTTTCCACTCATGGCGCATGAGTATGTTTGCAAACATCTTGTGTTTGAACAGTGTCCTCAGGCACAGACATGTTTGGTTTAGTGTGTGTGTGTGTGTGTATGGGTATGTGTGTGTGTGTGGTTGCTCTGCCGTGTCAGGGGGAAGCAAGCTCCTCTTCTCGCCCCCCTCTCTCTCTGCAGTGTCTGGACCCCCCTAGCTGTACCCCCACATCTGCCAAAGTTAGCAGCATAGTTTAGAAATGAGAAAACCAGCCCATGAATAATGCATGCCGTGTGTTTTTGTTGTCTCGCGTGCTTGTCCTTGACGTTAATTAGAAGCGTCCTATAACCAAACACTGGCCTGTCTGGATAATAATCATGCCTGTTTATAGCACACTCTGGCTACCCTATGTTAGCCTTACATGCTACATTTCCCTGCTAATACATGTTCTCACAGTCCTGATAACCTTCTGTCTAGCATGCTGGTTAGCTTTGATAGCCAAGTTAGCCTTGTTTGTCCTGTAAATTGTGACAGCGTTGTCAGCATAGTAGCCTAGTTTGATAGCCTTGCGATAGCCTCGTTAGTGTGGTAGCCTTATTAATTAATTAATTAGCCTTTTGATGGCTTTTGATAGGCCTGTCATACTGGTAACAATGTGTCAGTGCGGATTGGTCAGATCGCAGGGTGGTGGGGTTTCTGCGATGAACCGTTGTACCTGACAACTTTCCTTTAATTGTCCCGTGTATAGATTTTTTCATTTCATGCACCATTCCCCCTCTTTCATTCGCTCTGTCCGTTTCTTTCTCTCATTCTTTCCGTCGCTCTCTCCGTCTCTCAAGCTTTTCATCTCTATCTCTTTCCATTTATCTCTCTAGCTCTCTCTCTCTGTTTCTCTCACCTCTCTCCCCCCCTCT